>PVHP010036327.1:0-17977 GCA_004024765.1 Zapus hudsonius | reverse complement strand
AAGCCTCTCACGCAAACTGCTTCTGGCACAGTCCTGACCAAGTTCTTTCTCCCCCTTGTAAGCCAAACCTCACAGTCCATAGTTCTCAATACATTCAGGTCTTGTAACTCTGACCAGAATGATCCATGAAGCTGTACTCACAACACTGCGAGGCATCTCTTAGGCTGAGATTTCAAATCCTTCCACATTCCTCCTGTAGATCACTTCCAGAAGACCAAAGCCACAAGATCAGGGTTCTAGCAGCAACAGATGACCCCACATCCTGGTACCAAACTGTTGGGGTCAGGTTTCTAGTTGCTGCTTAGGAAGAACCCAAGCAAAGGCGGCTTGTAGAGGAATGGGTTTATTTGGCTTACGGACTCGAGGGGAGACTCCATTCTGGCAGGGAAAACGATGGCATGAGCAGAGGGCTGGACATCACCTCTGCCACAGCACTGTCCATTCTGGCAGGGAAAACGATGGCATGAGCAGAGGGCTGGACATCACCTCTGCCACAGCACCGCAAACAGTGGCAGGAAGGTGTGCCAAATACTGGCAAGGGGAAGCTGGCTTATAACCCCCATAAGCCCGCCCCTGACAACACAGCTTCATTGAGGTTGTAAAACCCAAACTGCCATCAGCTGAGGATTGATCTATCAAAACACATTCATTTGTTTGTGGGGGACACCTGTATCAAACCATGACATATACTTAATAATAAAAAAAAGAAAAAGGAACAGGTCCGGGTCTGGCTGGAGTTTTCCCAGGGCCGCTTCTGTCCCCGGTGCGCCTGTGCGAGAGTGGGGGGGGGGGAGCTGGGAAAAGACGAGCAGGGTGCTGATCGGGGCAGCCGGTGGAGGCGTGTCCAGCCGGCTAGCACCAGGGCATGAACCGCTCCGGGTCATTGCTCTGGAAGTGGCTGCCAGGGCTGCTGAGGCTGGCACTGGGGCGTGAGCCCACTCCATATCGGCTGCGGCAAGGGAGGAAGCTGGCATGCTCACAGCGTTGGGTCCGATGGCTGCGGCAGATCTGTGGCGTCGGTGGCGGGAGACCTGAAACCGGGCACCCATGGAGGCATGTCCATGGGCCTGAGAGCCCGCAGAAGTGTCACAGCTCTGTGTGTATTCAGCTCTGGAAGCAAGGCTTCCTAGGGGAATCACGGTTCCCCATGTAATGGGCAAAGACCCAGGGGAAAAAGCATCCATGGCAAGAAGTCTCATGATAAGAAATTCCAATTACAATCACCCTTTATTGTAGCAGTATCGTGGGTTAAATAGAAATTGAGGAGGAGGGAGGGAAAGAAATGGACAATGGAGATTGGCAGAAATCAGCAACCTGTGAATACCTGCTTTGCATGTGGACGTGAGCTTGGGCACGTATCAGATGGTGGGGGTAGAACTGCCACCTTCCAGGCGCAGCTGGGGTGCGAACCTGGGTCTATGTGGCATGCTTTTTTGGGGGGTTGGGAGTCTCAGAGTTGAGGGTGGAGATAGGGAAACACCTACCGGCGTTAGCCACCGGGGTTTCTGACTTCATTCAACACCCTCTTAACCCTTTGTCCTCCGTACCCTCCTTAAGCAATACCAACAACTTAACAGCTAAAAAAATCTTTATTTTTTTCATCTACAAAAACAGAGGAAGAATATTTCTTAAAAGAAATGTTGAGGCCCTGTGTGGTGTTGCATGCCTTTAATCCCAGCACTTGGAGGCAGAGATAAAAGGATTGCTGTGAGTTTGAGGCTAGCCTGAGACTACAGAGTGAGTGACAGGTCAGCCTAGGTTAGAGTGAAACCCTGCATCAAAAAAAATATTAGGGGGTTGGAGAGATTGCTTAATGGTTAAGGCACTTGCCTGTAAAGCAGAAAGATCTGGGTTCAATTCCCCAGTACCCACATAAAGCCAGATTCACAAGGTGGCGCATGCATCTGGAGTGCATTTGCAGTGGCTGGAGGCCCAGGCACACCTATTCTCTCTCTCTCTCCTCTCTCTCTCTCTCTCTCTCTCTATATATATATATATATATATATATACATATATATATAATCTTTCATTCTCTCAAATTAATAAATAAAATATTAAAAAAATCAAATCTTGGGGGTGAAGAGATTTCTCAGTGGTTAAGGCACTTGCCTACAAAGTCCAATGACCTACATCTGATTCCCCAGTACCCACATAAACCCAGATGCACAGTGGTGCATATTTCTGGAATACATTTACAGTGACTAGAGGCCCTGGCATGCCCATATTCTCTCTCTCTCTCTATCTCTCTATCTCTCTTTTTCTGTCTCTCTCTCTCTCTGTGTATGTGTGTATCTCTGCTTAAAATAAATAAAATATTTAAAATAAAAATAATGAGAAAAAATCAAATTATGGAATTTTGGTAGTGAAAAAGCCAATACTGTGGGGTTTTTAACCTGCTCTGCAGAACCATTTCTTATGTATCTATAAGAGCACACTTCAGAGATAGTAAGATGGTATGCTGACAATTTACCACCAATCCAGTTCAGGGAGACACAAGGGCTGGGGATGGTGGGTAGTTATGACAAGAGGGTGGGATGGGGTTAGGGAGTGTGGTGTTGACAGCAAGGCTCATGGGGATGCATGGCACTGTTAGGATCAGCCTTTAGGCACAGAGAACCCAGAAGGAATGAAAAGTAGGCTTCAGGAAGCCTGTACTCAGCACCCTCTTTAGTCTCTAGGATAAAGAAGCATCAGCCTTGGTTGTGGCATGGTCCCTAATTTCCCCTCCTGTGATGAACTCACCTGTCCCAAGGTACACAAGGTTGATTGGGAAATCAGATTATTCATTTATTAAACAAAACAAACTAGAATGGCTCTTCAGAGTTTGTTTTTTCATTAAATTGAGAAAGGATCAAACTGCACAGTCCATGCACTCATGAAATGATTATGAAAGGGTTGTTATATTAAGGCTTAGGTAAACATGTTGCTATGAGGCAGAGAGAGAGAGAGAGAGAGAGAGAGAGAGAGAGAGAGAGAGAGAGAGAGAGAGAGAGAGAGAGCAGTAGAAGTTCCTCTAAAGGGATATGACTTCTAGCTTTAGCCCTCCCTCTCTGAGGAAAAGTTCTCCTAATAGTTTTCATGACTCCCTCCTCAGAAAACCCTCCACACAATCATCTAGTCCTTCTGGTCAGAACGCAAAAGTGTTTTTCCCAGTGACATCTTTAGATACAACACTTAGCTGAATCACAAAGATCCTCAAAAGATTCCTGCTCAAACACTTAGAAAAATGACTTAAAATTTTTTTTGTCTATGTTATAGTGCTGGGGAATGAACACAGAACTTCATGCATGCTGGGAAAGCACTCTACCATTGAGACATACTCATAGCCCTGAAAAATGAAGCCTTGTAAAAACACTTGATCCGTCCTTCATAGATGTATAAACTGTCCAAAGGCAAGCATCCTTCCTCTCTTTGTTTACTGGTATCCCCATACCTGCTGTACAAAATATGAACACACATGAAGGAATGTATTTCATGCTTCACAGGAAGTATGTTACTGTATATGGCCCAACCCTCATCTGTGGTGAGCATTTCATTGTAATTACATTCATTCCTTATTGTGCACACTTTCATCTTTTTATTATTGAAATGTCTGACATGTATCAACAGAAAATTACAATTTTTCTCCATGCACTCTTTACTTACTGTTGTACTCAGCCTTCTCATTGCTGCGATAAAGAACCTAACCAAAAGCAGTGATGGGAAGAATGGGTTTATTTTGGTTTATAGACTTCATCAAGACAGGGAACATGATGGCATGAGCAGAGAGTGTTGTATATCCAATGACTCTTCCTGCATTTGTTACACCCCATAGTACCAGGTTAATTAACATGTTAATTCAGGGGGGAGCAAAGCCAACTTTGAAGAGCAGGAAAACTTCAACATTCAAGCCCTCTACTTCAAAAGAGTCCACATTCTTTGTGATATCTCAATGCAGATCACCTGGCCCAAACTCAGAGATGACAATTTCTGAAACAATTGCAGCTGAACAGGCAGCAGTTTCAGCCCAGAGATTTCATTTCTTTCTGTGTCATCTCCATCTGCTAACACCAGTCTATCTCTATGCAAAGCAACTCTGCACAAGTTCTCAGGACACAGGCAGGCAAGCTTCTCACTGCTTCCAAAGTTCTTTCTCACCCTCATAAGCCAAACCTCACAGTCCATAGATCAGACGAGATTAGGCATGTTGAGGGTGGTATGGCTGTAGACAGATAGTCCATAGTTCATACTGTGTTCAGGTCTTTCAACTCTGACCAGAATGGTCCATCATGCTGTGTACTTACAGCACTGTAAGGCATCTCTTAGGCTGAGGTTGTAAATCTTTCCACACTCCTCCTGCAAATCAGTTCCAAAAGATCAAAGCCACAGAATTGGGTTTCTAGCAGCAACAATCAATTCTACTCTGGTACCAAAACTCTTGTAGTCAACCTTCTTGTTGCTGTGACAAAGAACCCAACCAAAAGCAGCTGATGGGAGGAATGGGTTTATTTTGTCTTACAGACTCAAGAGGAGACTCCATCAAGGCAGGGAAAACATGAGCAGAGGGTGGACATCACTTTCTGGCTAACATCAAGTGGACAACAACAATATGAGAATGTGCCATACACTGGCAAGGGGAAGGCTGGCTGTCACACCCATAAGCCCACCACCACCAACACGGTTCCAAGCATTGCTATCAGCTGGGAATCAAGCATTCAGAACATGTACGTTTGTGGGGGACACCTGGATCAAACCATCTCACTTGTGTTCAGCAATTATCAACTCAAGGCAACAGGCTTTCATCCACATTCCTACCCACTCATGTTCTTTTGTAGTAACTTGAGGGAAATCCCAGATTTCATGCACACTCCTCTCCCACATAACAGTGTTTGGTCAACCACAGATGACTTATACAAAGTGTTCCTAATAGATTGTAATGGAATTGTGGAATTTCTATTGCTCTGTGCATAGCTGAAAAGGATGCAGAAGAAAAGTACAGTGGAAAAAGAGAAGGAGAAGGAAGGAGGAATAGGAGAACTGCATGAAGGAGGAGGAAGAGGAGGAGGAGAAGGAGAAGAATAAACTTCATAGAGAATGTTTTAAAGAGATTGACACCTGAATAAATTCCTCAAAAAGTTGAAAACATGTACCTTAACATGGAAACACTCTTATTTGTAGAGAGAAGTTTCACGCTGCATTATCTACTTTCAAGAAAATCCATGATGGGAAAAAGGAGGAAGCCTAGCAAACCACCAGAGACATATTTCTGAATAGAGTGGCATCTCCTAGGAGTTAATGCAGGATACTGACCCCAAGACCTTCCAGTCTTGGATATGGAGGTGGAAGACATGCTGATGATTGTGTGTGTAGGCCAATGCTATATATGTGCTTGTGCTTCAGAGTATAACCAACAGTTTAAAAGAAGGACTAGGGTGATTGCTCAGTGCTTAAAGGCACTTGCTTGCAAAGCCTTGTGGCCAGGGTTCAATTCTCCAGTGCCCACATAAAGCCAGATCACAAAAGTGTCTGGAGTTGGTTTGCAGAGGCAGGAGGCCCTGGTGCATCCATTCTCTCCCTGTCTTTCTCTGTCAAGTAAATAAATAAAAATATATTTTTAGAAAGTTTAAAAGTGTTGGAGAGATCGCTCAGTGGTTAAGGCACTTGCCTGTAAAGTCTAGTGACCTGGGATCATTTCCCCAGTACCCATGTAGAGCCATGAGTTTGAGGCCAGCCTGGAACTACATAGTGAGTTCCAGATCATCCTTGGCTAGAATGAAACCCTACCTCACAACAAATAAACAAAAAGACAGCAAGGGCAGGAGAGATGGCTCCTGTGGTTAAAGAGACTTGCTTGTAAAGCCTGATGGCTGTGGTTTGATTCCCACTACCCAACTAAAGCACAGACCTAGAGTAAGTTTGCAATGTCAGGAGGCCCTGGCATGCCCGTACTTATTTTTCTCTCTCATATATAAATAGACAGGGTGTTAATTTTAAATGGTCATAGGGATTCTTTAGGCTTTTCATTATTAATTTGCTTCTATTTTGGTCTAAATAGCACAGTTATTTTGCTATTAAAATGAAAATCTAAATATCAACACATTTTTATAAATTGCTTATATTTATTTTAATATCTATGATTTCTGATGAAAAAATTTATTAGGACAAATCTGTGAATCACTTAATAATTGGCGATTTTTATTTAAGACTCAACTGTTAACAGGTTCAATAAGAAACATTACATAGCTTATGGGAGAAAATTATTTGATACATTCAGTTTCAGGTCCAGTTTAAAATGACCCAATGCAGACCCTACCTCTACTCCAGTTGCAGCCAAGAGCCACCGGATAGACTCCATTCTTCCCCGGCCATCAAAGTAGTGAAGGATGGGCTTCCCTGCCATGGTAGCAATTTCTTGGTTTTTCTAAACATGAATGAATGAATGAGTGAATGAAACACACCATGCTATCAAAAATCATAGAAGTTAGAGAGATGAGTCAGCGGTTAAAGGCACTTTCTTGCAAAGCCTGGTTGCCTAGATTTAATTCCCTAGTACCCATCTAAAGCCTTGCTTCTAGAGTTTGTTTGCAGTGACAAGAGGCCCTGGCTTGCCCATACTCACATTCTCATTCTCTCTCTCTCTCTCTCTCTCTCTCTCTCTCTCTCTCTCTCTCTCTCTCGCACACACACACACACACACACACACACACACACACACACGCTCTCACTCTCTCCTTGCTCACAAATGAATAAAATATTTCTTTAAAAAATCCAATGTAGGCTGCCTTCCACTCAGCCCCTGGCTGAAGAAGTGCTTTTAGAGGTCCCATGTGAGCAGATTGCCATACGTGCATCTTCTAGAGAGGGAGCTGGTGTCCTAGGTCAGAGGCAGCAGCTGCAGTACAGGACTAGGTCCATAGGGAGGAGGATAACAGCCCCCCCCCCCACCAGTGCAGCCCATAGGAACGTGGAACTCAGGAAGATCAAGTTCATTGAGAGCTTAGTGGTGATGAAGGATCAGCGATGGCATGAGCACGATAGCATTGATCATGTCTCCCAAGCAACAGATTTCACAAGTGGCAAAAATGTTAGAAGAGTTTGGAATTGCATCCAACATTAAGTCACAAGGAAACCACCTTTCAGTTATGGGAGCCATTATATCTGCACAACAGAGGCTCAAACTTTACAACAAAGACCTTTTTTTAAAAAATATATATTTATTGTCCATAATGAGTTACATTATTTAGTGGGCATACAATGCGTTTTTATCCCGAATTCCCTAATTCCCCCCCTCCCCATCCCTGATCAATTGTATATCCTCCTAAATGGTCTGGTTTGTTTACTGTTGAACAACTGTAACAGAAGGAAAGGATGTATTTACAAGTATATGTGACTTGAACTTCAGACATCAACATGTTTTAAATATCCACAATTAAAAACTAAAGTTGGTGGAGCTGTACAGATCGCTCAGTAGTTAAAGCTCTTGCCTGCAAAGCCTAATGAGCTGATTTTATTCCCAGTATCCACATGAAGCCAGATGCACAAAGTGGCACATGCATCTGGAGTTTGTTTGCAGTGGCTGGAGGCCATGGCATGCCCATTCTGTCTGTGTCTCTTCTCTCATCTCTTTCTCTGCTTGCAAATAAATCAATGAATAATTTTTTAAAATTTTAAATTTTTTTATTTTTTTATTGTCCATAATGAGTTACATTATTTAGTGGGCAAACAATGAGTTGTTGTCCCCAATTCCCCAATGCCCCCCCTTCCCCAATCAGCTGAATATCCTCCTCCATGGGTCGTCTGGATCAGTCCTTGTGACAGGGGACCATGGATAGCCTAGTATTCAGCCAGGTTCTCCTGGCCCAAGTGCGTTGTTACTGAGGGGTTCCATGCCTCTGGATAGTCTCCCCCACCACGGCTCTCACAATCTTTCCGACCCCTCTTCCGCTCAGTTCCCTGAGTCCTGGTGGATGAGTATTAAGGGTGCCTTAATGTTTTAAAACACTAATCTTGGGCTGGACAGATGACTCAGCGGGTCACTTGCATGCAAAGCCTAAAGACCTGAGTTTGATTCCTCAGTACCCAGGTAAAGCCAGATGCACAAAGTGCCATATGCATCTGGAGTTTGTTTGCAGCAGTTAGAGGCTCTTGGTGTGCCCATTCTCTCTCTCTTTCTTCTCTCTTGACTCTCTATGGTTGCAAATAAATAAATAATTTAATAAAAAACTAAACATTTTAAGGTATAAAATCCATTGGAAATGTTCTTAAGTCATCAGCCTTGTAACTAGATGTGTGTATCATATTTATTAATCAGGGAAATGGATATGACGTATGTAATCAGCAGCAACAAAGGGAAAGTAGAGTTCTCACTTCTTGAGGTGTGTTTGTGAGGGACAATGAGCTAAGTGATTTCAATCTGCACAGTTACAAAGGGAAATTAATTTTTACCTTATGTAGTTTTTACCTTGTGTAGTACTTTATCATAATGCTCTTAACTGTAACTAAATTTCTCCCACTTCCACATATGAGGCATCCAAGACTCATTTAGAGTCAGTACAGAGGAGGAGCTCCTCCACAACCACGCTGAAAACACCTCCTGACATCCCATTTTCAGAGGAGCACTTGATGTTGGCAGAGAACTAAGTTGCCCAAGCTCTCACACTGAGTGTTGTGAACCTGACCTCCTGGTTTCAGGTCAGGGTTTTTCCACTCTATCCTGGCACTCCATGCTGTTCTCTGAGGACAATGTTTTCCCAGGCAAATACCTGCAGCCAAGTAAGGGTTACATGAAGAGGGATCAAGGGGACCATTTAATTCCTGAGTGTCTTGTGAGAGCAGATTTTCATGTCCTTCAGAGAAAGAAAAAAAAAAAAACAAGTATGTTGCTTTACTTTAAAAACTAAATAAGCCAGGCATGGTGGAGCTCACCTTTAATCCCAACACTCAGGAGATTGAGGTTGGAGGAGCACCATGAGTTCAAAGCCAGCCTGGACTAGAGTGAGACCCTGCTTAAAAAAAAAAGTGGCAGAAATTTAGCTGGGCTTGATGATGAAATGCCTTTATTCTTTGCACTCTGGAGGCTGAGGTAGGAGTATCACTGTAAGTCCAAGGCCAGCCTGGGACTATAAAGTGAGTTCCACATAAATTTGGGCTAGAGTGAGACCCCACCTTGGACAAAATAAAGCAAGACAACAACCAAAAAGAACACACAATCCAAATGCCTTGAAATGTGGAGCATTATGTATTTTCTCAATTAAAAAATTGGCTTGCTGGGCATGATGTTTCATGACTTTAACCCCAGTGCTCAGGAGGCTGAGGCAGGAGGATGGAGAGTTTGAGACCAGTTTGGTCTACATATTGAGACCTTGTCTCAAACAGATAAAAACAACAAAAACAAAATGAAGAAAGAAATGGAAGGAAGGAAGGAAGGAAGGAAGGAAGGAAGGAAGGAAGGAAGGAAGGAAAAGGGGAAAAGAAAATGGGCTTGTTTTGAAAAGAATAAAATCTATAACAATTCCAGTAGTAAATCAAAGGTGTTAAAATTCTGAAGCATCCTGATAGCATGAGGCAAGAGTATAGCTTTAAGAACTAGAAGGGAGTCCTGCAGATAAACCCTTGCATTTAGAGATGTGGATACTCAGCAGATTGTTAAATTAGACTCTCAGTTTTCTAATAGTTATACTGGGCTGGGGAGATGGCTCAGTGTTTAAGGCACTGGCCTGTAAAGCCTAAGGATGGGAATTTGATTCCACAGTATCCACCATAGCCTTATGGACACCTGGCAGAGGAAAGCATGCTCAGCAGGGATCCTCAGCCACAAGGTCTTCCAGCACTGAGATTGGTTAACATGGTGTGGAGGTGTTCCTGGCTGTCACAGCCTACGGTTGGAGAAAGGACATGGGAGATGCTACACTATCAGGTAACAGATCCAAACATCTTCCAATAGCCAGGGATGCCCTTCCAAGAAAGAATGATGCAGTCCAAATGGTTGTGTTGTATAGTTATATCCTCTGAATTGAAACATTCCCTCCTGGAAGGAGGCTCATAAGACTAGGGAAATTTATGAAGCTCAGGAAGACCATGAAAGTTACAAGACTCCCAAAGCTTATTACCAAGGCTATAAAAGCAGTAAACAATTGCTAGCTGTCTGTAGGTTGGGCAGGAAACTCTAGGGATTGTTTTTGTGAGGCTTCACCCATGCTGGGGTGTGCTTTTCAGTGATGTAGTTGCTTCTGAGGCACCCATGCTCTGTTGGTGTTTAATCTGGTGTGAACAAGTATTTTTTCACATCTCTCTAGGAAATAGCCAGCTACTGAGTCTGAGAAACTCTATCCTTGCCATTTTCCTGGTTTGCTAAAAAAAAAAAAAATGGTTAAACCCCAAGCCAGGTATGGTGGCACATGCCTTTAATCCCAGGAGTTGGGAGGCAGAATGGGCATGCCAAGTCTTTTGCTGTTCTGGAAGATTGTGGAACCTTTAGGAAGTAGACCCTTGCTAGAGAAAGTGTCACTGGGCCTTGAAGTTTTACAGCCCAGCTCCACATAATGGCTTCTGGGCATCCCAACTGTGTTGCAGTGTGATGCTGCCTTCCTGCTCTGGCCTGCTGTGTTGTGCCCCAGCCTAGCTGAGTAACCTTGAACTAAGTTTTAGTAACCTTCAACTGAGTTTTAGAAACAAGCAGGGTGTGGGGGGCACACACCTTTAATCCTAGCACACCTGTGTCCCCTGAGGCAGAGGTGATAGAAGTGCTAATAAGCTTTGCTGCCTGAGTTCCTGTAGCCGTGTTCCTGTTTACTGAACCCCCTTTGTGTAAGAGATAAGGCAATGCAACCCATCCCTAGATTGTATATAAGGTTGGATGTGAAAATAAAGTTTTGAGATCTGCTTGGACACTTCTCCCGGCTGCGTGTGATTGTCCAGCCACCGCACTCACCTTTCCTCGATGGAGCCAGGTCTCCTGCTGGCCAAAGAGACAGGCTCATTTAGCAGGGGGCCAGGGACCAGTGCAGTAACCTGGAGAAGTACCCGACATGCTGTGCCTTCCCCACCATGCTAACACTTCCCCTCAAAACTGAATGTCTCGTCTTTCCATCAGCTGCTTCTGGTTGTGTATTTTGTCACAATGATGAGAATATAATTGATACAGACTTGTTATCTAGCTAATTAGTGGGAAAAACTAGATGAGGACTTATTACTTCTGATATATAGAGTAATTTGTTTTGATAATAATAATTCTCAATTTTGAATTCTCATAGCCCTTGTACTTTTACAGAGTTGTTAGTGGCAGTGTGACATGAAGTTCAATGCTCCTCCTACTGTAGAAGCTTGAGGAGTTCTATATAGAAATCTCAAATCAGTGAACTGGGATTGAGGCAAAGTTAGAGTTCATTATGAGATGACTTTAAGGAGTTAATGAGATCGTTCAGTGGTTATAGGTACTTGAGTGCAAAGCTTGCCTGTTTTGGTTTGATTCCCTAGTATCCATGTAATGCCATATACACAGAGTGGTGCATGCATCTGGAGTTTGTTTGCAGTGGCAAGAAGTTTGACTCTCCCATACTCTCTCAATCTTTATCTGCTCACAAGAAATAAAAATATTTAAAAAGAGAATATTCTAATATAGATTTAATCAGACATTGAGAGACAGAGGGGGAGAGAGATAGATCTAGGTCAGTATACCACAGAGCACATCCATATTTATTGCTGCACCAATCACAATAACTGAGATATGGAACTAGCCTAGATGTCCATCAGCAGATATATAGCTAAGGAAAGTTAGATACATATACACAATGGAGTTTTAGTCAGCTATAAAGAAGAATGAAGGTATAAAATTTGTAGGAATATGGATGGAACTGGAGATCATATTTAAAAAAATAAACCAGAGTCAGAAAGACAAATATTGGGCTGGAGAGATGGCTTGCAAAGCCTGATGGCCTGGGTTTGATTCCCCAGTACCCACAGAATGCTAAATGCAAAGACTGGTGTATGTGTCTGGAGTTTGTTTGTAGTGGCAGCAGGCTCTGGCATGTTCATTCTCTTTCTCTCTCTGCTTGCAAATAAATAAAAATATTTTTATGCTTTTAATCCCAGCACTCAGGAGGCTGAGGTAGGAGGATCACTGTGAGTTTGAGGTAAGCCTGAGACTACATAGTGAATTTCAGGTCAGCCTTAGCTAGAGTGAGACCCTACCTCAAAGAACCACCCCACAAAAAAAAAGAAAAGAAAAGAAAAAGAAAAAGAATATTGCCTGCTCCCATAATGGATTCTACGAAAGTAGAGGGGACAATTTGGGAAAGGAAAGGACTGACAGGAGAGGTGAACAGAGGGGAATAGCTCAAAGTACATGCTATATTTGGATGAAAATAGCATCATGATTTTCATTACTTTATATAATGATTAACACACTAGTAAAACATTTTAAAATATATTTTCAGTTATTTATTTGCAAGGAGAGAGAGACACACACACACAGAGACAGAGACAGAGACAGAGAGAAAAGAAGAGAAGAAAGAATAGGTACTCGGGGGTGGGGGGGCTCCTGCCACTGCAAACAAACTCCAGATGTATTACCACTTTGTGTATTGGGCTTTAAGTGGGTACTTGAGAATTGAACCCAGGCTATCATGCTCTGTAAGAAAGTGCTAAAAAGTTGTTTTCCTTTTTTAAAAAAGAAAATTCTATGTACTAAATTGTGGGCATCGGCGTCTCAAAAAAGCATGACATTTCAGTGTCTTAAAAGCTATAAGTATATCATTTTGTTGGAGTTTGAAGTTATGCTGTGTAAAGAATTTATAGATTATGTACAATATTTTGGTTTACTAATTTTTGTCTAAAGAATTTTCTCCTAGTAAATCAAATTACAAATAATTTATGAGGTACATTGCACTGGTTTATAGACTGATAAGATAAAAAAAATAGTTCCAGAAGGTCAAAGGTAAAGGTATATGCTTTGGCTGGCAACATAGCTCTTGTCTGCAATATTTTCTTAGTCTTAGCCAACAGTAGTTTTCTTTCCTATGTCCCCTTAATTTTCCATGTCTTTCTATCCTGTCTCTGTTTCACAGTTCATAGTTGCATAATGTCTAGGTGAAAACTATATGAAAAGCAACGTGAGCATAAATTCCACACTTTTCCTCATCAGTCACAATTCCAATTTGTCTATTTTATTACCACCTGTTTCCCCACACAATGTTGATTTGTCACATATCATTAACTCTCATGCAGTAGTTTTCCAAATCCATCATTTTTTATATTTCTATAAAGATGTATGCAAAATAAATGGAATCAACAATTCTTTGACTTTCATGAAATCACAGCAAGGATGTATAATGTTAATGTAAAACAGACTTTTTCGTATGCTAAGGACATATTTTAAAGTATTTTTCTAGATGCCTAAAAGCGAGACTGTAAGGAAATGTGGGAACATTAATTTGATTAGGACTTACCTTGTTAAAGGCTGTTCCCTTGTAGCTCCACAATACAAAGAAATAATCCCTGTTTTATAAACTATTTATTAATTTCAATAAGCCCTTCCCACTTCAAGGGAAATGCTGATTCCACAGTGTTCAGGTGCCAGAAGTCTTTCATAAGAGAGGAGAAGGAAAATGCTAAGTCATTCTCATTTTGCAAAAGAACAGTTAATGTGTTCTTTTTACAAGCTGCAAATGAAAGTTAAACAAAAGACATTTCAGATAGATTTTCCTCCCTGTCAATGGGGATGGGCCTTTTCCAAAAAAGGGATTTTCTTGAGTGGAATGCAAGGACTGAGGCAGATGAAAAATCCATTTCTTTTAGCTTATCTGGGAGGAGAATTCTGCAAGAAGCAAGTTGATGGTACTAGGGAATATCTATTGTAAGTATAGCACACCAAATTAAATATGAATTTCAAATAAATAACTAATAATTATTAACATAACTATGTCCCAAATAGTACAGGAATGTACCTATCCTAAAAGGAGAAAGCTTCTCTGAAATTAACATTAACATGGTTGTCCTATAGTTTATCTGATCAATTTAAAAACTTAGCTCCCTTTCTATCTAACTTCATGAACCTTTTCAGACTATGAGCTGTTGGACATGCTGTGTGTTCTCACTAGACTCTTCTGCGTTCTGTTATTATTGCATTTTCTCAATTATCACCTTTCTTGGATTGCTTTGGCATGTATTTAATATATTATCTTGTAGACTTAGAACTCCTAGGTGCATAGCATCTAGTCCCATAGACTGGTACAAAATCTGACCATAGCACCACCTCAAAGTAAGCTTATTTTCTGTCCCTTTTTCATCATTTGCCTCTTTCTTTCTTTCTTTCTTTCTTTCTTTCTTTCTTTCTTTCTTTCATTCATTCATTCATCTTTGAGGTAGGGTCTCTAGCTCAAACTGTCCTGGCACTCATAGTGATCCTCCTACCTCTGTTTCCTGGGAGTGGGAATTAAAGGCATGCACCACCATGCCCAGCCATCATTTACCACTCTTTTGTCATCTATACTATGAAGTAGGTTAGGTTTACAATGCTTACCCCATAAGATAAACCCATATCCAAATCCCAATACCTTGTAAATATGGAATTAACTTGGACAAAGTTCCTTGCAGTACTCAAGGAACTTGGGAAGAGGTGATACTGGGTAATCCATGTAAACTCTAAATCTAATGACTATTGCTTCCATAAAAGAGAGTAACAGTTGAGGAGTTCCATCTGCACAATTTTCCACCTTGGAGCTGTCTGCCACCATGTCTTTCCTTCCATGATTGACTGACTGCATTCCCTCAGTCCATAAGCCAAAATAAACCTTTCCTCCATGTTGCAGTCAGCCACATGCCACTGGGATGAATCTCCAAACCAGGCACAGTTTGTGGGAGGAAACTATTTATTCAAGCTACAGATCCAGGGGAAGTTCCAAAAAAGTGAAAGAGGCTGGTCCTCTTTCACAGGTCCAAGCAGAGAGAAAAAACCATCATCAACACCGCACACACAATAGCAATCAGGCAGGAGAGCAAAAGAGAATTTCTTCTCCTTTATATAGGCTTAGGGTGGGGTCTTGCAACCCTTCCCCAGACTTAATGGCTTCCTGAGTCTCTGGAATTTCCTTCCTGCACTGCCCACACAGGAAAGGATGTTTAGTTATAGCTTCTTTGAGCTTCTTTATATCCTGCCCCCTACTGAGAGGCTGCCTTCCTGTAAACATCCTCAGAGAACTACCCAAAATAATTTAAAAGATCAAGTTGACAATAAAACCTAACCATCACACTTCATTAAAAATAGTTATTAACCTGAGATTACTCTTATTTTTTTTCTTTTTTTGCATATATATATATATATATATATATATATATATATATATATATATGATGTGTATGCACATGTGCATGCCTGGATGTGCATGTGGGGGCCAGAGGTCAATGTGTAGTGTTTTCCTCAATCACCTCCTTCTTTAGTTTTTGGGAGGGTTTTTCCCTAGAGCTCACCTATTTAGCTAGAATAGCTAGCCAACAAGCCCTGAGGATCCAACTGTCTCTGCTTGCCCAGTGCTAGCATTACAGGTGCATGCCATCACATGTTTGGGGATCAAAGTCGGGTCCTCATGTTTGTGCAGTAAGGACTTCACCAACTGAACTACCTCTCCAGCCCTTAAGAGATAGAAAAGAAGAAAGCTAGGCAGGTTTCATTCAGGGATAGAGGCCAAGAGGGAACCAGAAGATGCCAAACAACTAATACATCATCTTGGGACAAGAGTGAACACTCCTAAATTAGATTTGAACTAGTGTCTGTCTGACTGACACTGACCTAAGACAGCCTCTGCTGTCCACAGTCAAACATGTTACGACCCCAGCCCCACCCAGATATAGGTGGACTCTATGTTCCATCCTCCAGACATAATAAGTCAGATTTTTCCCCACCTACCTGAATTAAAAACTATAAACGTGGCAGGCTGGTGGGTGTCTCTCTCTTTTGGAGATCTTCTCAACCTCATTCTGTGTGTCCTGAACTTCCCCAATGTCAGTCTGGGTTCCCAGCTCCACTCAGCAGTCTGCCTGGGTGGGAAAGGGAAACCTAAGTCCCTTTCTTTAGTCTCTGCTCTGTTTTATGGTCCCCAATTTACCATGTGTGGATTTCCAAACCTGGATCTGCCATGTGGGCTCTTCCATTTTCCCCTAGCTCCACCCCATGAGAAAACACATGGCTAATGCCAAGTGTGTTCCCCCTTTTAATCCTAGACTCTCCTTTATGTTTTGTTTCCTAACTTGCCCTGTGTTGATTCCCACCCTGGATCTGCCACATGGGCACTCTCATGGGTTCAACTTTTAAGCCTGCTTCTCTAGTTTTCCATGTGGTCCCCAGATCCATTCTAACTTCACATTCTAGCTTCAGTTTCTTTAGCTTTCCACGTGTTCTCCAGCTTCGATCTGGCCTCACTATCTGATCCTAGTTTCTCTCTAACTTCTACTTTTCTAAATTATGTTTTTCACATAAAAACTTTCTAATCTTCCTTTCCAAGTCCCAATCTCATTTAAATAAACTCCACAAATTGTGATTTATCTCCAAATAAACTCAATAATTCATAATTTGTCCTTATTGGTTCCATCTTTATTATTCTATCAGCAAACCGTTAGAGCTGATAAACACTTTTAGCAATGGATCAGGATACACAATCAACATACAGAAATCACTAGCCTTCCTATATACTAACAACAAATAGACAAAGGATGAAATCAAGGAAACCCTCCCATTCACAATTGCCTCAAAAAAAAAAATAAGGTAACTTGGAATAAATTTAGGAATGAAGGAAGACAAATGAAGGAAGTGAAGGATCTCTACAATGAAAACTTTAAAACACTCAAGCGAGAAATTTCAGAAGACACAAGGAAATGGAAAGACATCCCATATTCTTGGATTGGAAGAATCAATATCATGAAAATGTCAATCTTACCAAAAGCAATCTATACATTTAACATAATCCCCATCAAAATTCCAATGGCATTCTTTACTAAAATAGAAAAAAAACTTAAAATTCATTAGCAATCACAAAAGCCTCAAATAGTCAAAACAATCCTAGGCAACAAGAATAAGGCTTGTGATATCACCATACCTGATTTCAAGTTATAAAGAGCCATTGTAACAAAAACAGCATGGTACTGGCACAAAAACAGATTGGTAGACCAATGGAACAGAATAGAGGATGCTAATACAAATCCAGACAATTATAGCCATCTGATTTTTGACAAAAAGGACAAACATTTTCAGTGGAGAAAAGACAGCTTCTTTAATAAATCATGCTGGGAAAATGAGATATCTATATGTAGAAGGATGAAAATAGATACTTATCTCTCTCTCTCCATGTATAAGAATCAAGCCCGGGCTTCCGGTTCAAGATGGCTGACTAGCAGACACGCCACGTCCCTCGGGTAACAAGGGTCAGGGTTTTCAGCAGGGATCCAGGTCGTGGACATAAGCTGCAGTCACACTCTGAGCCGCAGATACCTCCCAGCACACGATTCTCACCAGTGGAAGCTTCCATCGAGGACCAGTGCTCGCCAGAGGCAGTGAGTTGTCACGAACCGGCAAGCCCGGCCAGAGCAGCCTCAGCCTGCCAGCCGACAGAGGCTTTTCCTCAGCCTCTGCCGGCTTCCCTCGGGTTCCCTCCCTCTGCGTGTTCCGCGTGTCTATCCTGTCCCTCCCAGGCCCTTGAGTGTCTCTCATATTCAACTCTTTTTTTCTTTTTTTTCTCTATTTTCTTTTCTTTTTCGCTTGTTCCTATGTAACCCCTCCCCCAATCTCCTGGTCTCCAGCGTATGTCCCGTCCCTCCAGGTCCTTGCTAATCCATATCCTTGCTTAACTTTTGTTTTTGTTTTTGTTTTTGACCTGCTGACTGGGACCTGGGATCATACGTGGCCCCTCTCCCCAGGCTTTCAGGTCCCCAGCCTGTCTGCCCCACCCCTCCAGGCCCTTGCTAATCTATATCCTTGCTTACTCTTTTTTGTTTTGTTTTGTTTTGTTTT
>PVHP010036326.1:0-18001 GCA_004024765.1 Zapus hudsonius | reverse complement strand
ATTGTGATGGTTAGTGTCTATTGTCCACTATGTTTGGCCTGAAATAAGGAGAGAAGCAAATCTCCTGGCATATCTCTGAGGGACAGGTTGGAGGAGTTGAATTAGGAAGACTGCTCTGATCACTTGGCCACTTGTTCTCTCTGCCATACCTTCCCCACCGTGATGGACTGAGTGCCCTGGAACCGTGAGCTGAAATTCACCTTTCTTCTCTCCAGCTGCTTCTTTTCAGAGATTTGGAAATAGATAGAAGGCAAGCAATGAAAATGAATATTTTCCTCAGCAAATGTGCACAAGTCTTTCTCTAGATGGTATTTCTAACATTCCCTGGAAGAACACATTCATTACATAAATTTTGTAAAGCCACATAAATCTCTTAATTCTTTTGTAAAGATGTGAATAAAGAGAAGAATATGGAATTGTGGATAAAATTTCTAGGTTTCAAAGATAAACACAGCTGGACAGCAGTGAAAATGGCAAGGACAGGCTTTGTGCATTACAGGAGTATCTGGAAGAAGGTTGAAATGAGGAAATTTCAATTTGTACAAGGCATCTAAGTGAGGAAGAAATGGGAAGGAGGAATCTGAGTGGGATATCAGACAAGTCAGAGATGAAGGACTGTGATGTGTGTGTGGTATCAAAACAATCAGCCCTATCTGTGAGTCATCAATGAGCAAACTTGTCATTTCACCCTTCCTGCAGAAACTGTGAGGCTTTTAAAATTAATGTCCTTCAGGCACTTGAGAAGAGTAACCAGATAGAAGATATAGGTACATATCTCAAAGGAACAAAGGAAAGACTCATGATTGTAAATCTTTCCAATAAGTGATATAAGAAGGGATGAATATACACTGGTTACAACAAGCAGTGCTTTTTCAGGTGCACACTGTAGAAGGAGTTGCAGTTATCCTCGGGATACAGTAGTGAGTATAAAATACTTTTAATGTGGGTGAGAAGGGGACACAATCCCTTGTGTTTAGTTCCTAGTTCTTATACCACGAGTTTGAGGTCCACTCAAGGGGGAAAAAAAAGACTTTAAAAGAACCTGACAAAAGTTGGCCAAGGTGGAGAAATTTGGTTGGAGGCCATAATGATAATGATAATGAAGTTGATCGCATAAAGGCAGAATGGCTTCCTGGGAGAGAAGCAAGACCCGTATGATCATGAAAGCTAATGACAGAGAGAATTAAGGAGAGAAATGCAAAGAATGGGACACTGTGGGAACCATAAACCATCTCCAAGTTTTGGCTCAAATTTCTCAGTGATAATAAAAATACTAACAGTCATATGTGCTTGGGGATATATGAGATTTAGGTTTGATCAATGAGTTTTAAGGTATTATGAATGGTAGGAATGGAAATGAAGAAAGAAAACAGAGAAACCTTAAACATGTGTTCAGAAAATGATATAGAATTTATTGCTCATGGAAGTGAAAATAAAAACCCATGTGTTTAGGTTGGGCATAGCAGCTCACAGTGTTGATACCAAAGCTTTGGAAGCTGAGGAAGGACTAAGAGATCCAGACAAGCCTGGATGCAGAGTAAGACCTGTGTCAGAAATATAAGGATTTAATATTTATAGAGTCAAATGATTAGCATTATAGAGTATGTAGAAAACTGAAGAAATTTTAATTAAAGTGCCTACTTGATTGAAATGTTACCAGCTTGTTCAGAAAAGTCATAGTATTTCCAGGAATTTTTCTTCTTGAAAGAATTTAGCAGATGGGTAGTAGCATGTCAGTGAATATAGAAAGAATACAGAATGGCATGTTGCATCAGGGTGTTGGTTCATTGGTTCAAAGTGCTTGCTTTGACTAGAATGTGGATCCCCAGAACCCATGTAAACCTAGACACATGCATGTATAATCCCATAGCCCCTGTGGTGTTAGGAGGCAGAGCTAGAAGAATCTTAAACCTCACAGACCAGCTAGTCTATTGTTTGCTGTGGTTTTCTTCTAGTAGAGTAGAGGGTCATAACTCTTTCTCACAGTGCTGTATACTTGCTCAGTTAAGATGCCTTATTCACAGTGCTTATGACTGGGTTATTTTCAGGGAATTTGGCACTATTTTATTTTATTCTATGTGTTAATAAATTGTTTACACACACACACATATATATATGTAAACAATTTATTTTCTACTTTATCTTCACATTTCAGAACAAATTACATTTATCTACATTATATTTCCATAAAGACTTTTTAAAAATGTGGGCATTCATTATTTTCAATACTTTCAGTGGTAGGCAAAAATGATATTGTTTTTCCATTATAGTGTCTTAGGATAGTATGTATTTGTAGTATCTATTCCCTTTTTTTAAAAAAAATTATTTATTCATTTTCAAGCACAGAGAGAGAGAGAGAGAGAGAGAGAGAGAGAGAGAGAGAGAGAGAGAGAAATACAAGAGAGAACCAGGGCCACCTCCTTGTGGGTCTGGCTTATGTGGGTCCTGGGGAATTGAACCCCGGGGCCTTAGGCACTGCAGGCAGTGTCTTAACTGCTGAGCCATCTCTCCAGCCCTCTAATTCCCTTTTTGAAGTAATTAAATTCTTTTTTTCCTAGTTGGTCCTGTTTTCATTTTTTTTATTTATTGTCCATAATGAGTTACAATATTTAGTGGGCAAACAATGAGTTGTTATCCCCAATTCCCCGCTGCCCTCCCCTCCCCCATCCCCTGGATAACCTCCTCCAGGGGTCCTCTGGGTCAGTCCTTGTGACAGGGACCATGGATAGCCTAGTATTCAGCAAGGTTCTCCTGGCCATGCCTCTGGAGAGTCTCCCCCACCAGGGCACTCACAATCTTTCAACCCCATCCTCCACTCAGTTCCCTGAGTAGTGGTGGATGAGCATTAAGGCTGCTTTAAGGTTGTGAGCTAAGGGGTCTTTGTGTCGAAAATCATTGGTTTCTGTCTCACTGGCTTATCCTGTGTTGATTTAATGGCTGTGGCTGTGGGCCCCTTGTTCATCCTGTCATTCTCTGCGGGGTTCCATTTGGATTCTCCACGATATGACTGTGGTGGGTCCTCTCTTGCCAGAATCTCAGCTATTGGCCTACGGTTGGTTGGTAGAGTTAGATGGGCTCCAGCTCTCTCGCTGCATCATGAAAAATATAAACACAATCTCCATTGCCTCCAGCGAGTGCTGGTCATAATAAATCTATTCTGTGTATGTAACAAACTTTAAATTCCAAATATACCACAAAAGTTTTAGAAATACAAGTTAATCAACAATTTTCCAAGCATGTATGATATCTCATAACTGTAATCGCAGAACTTGGTTGGGAGGCTGAGGCAGGAGGCAGGCTATGCCTTCAAGCCAATCTTTACTCCACACTGAAGACAAGGCTAACCAAAGTTACTCAACAAAATTAAATCTCCAAATGAAATACACCTACAACCACAACAAAAAAAAATGCCTAAGCAAATATTTTTTTCCTTTACTAAAGAAATTTTTAGCATGTTTTCATAGCAAATTATATATCTGTTCATTTTTTTCCTAAAGATTAAATATTTATATCTATCATCTCTGTGTTTACTTCGATATCTCCATTTTTCTTTGCAAAACTTAATCATAGAGAACCATTTTTCCCATGCTCTCATCTGAAATGGCCCTTTTTCTATTTCCTTGCTTCATTAACTTCTATCAGCTTTAGAAAATCACTTCTTTTTGCCCTTTCTTCACTTATTTTTCATCTCAGTCTTCTTCTTTATACATTATATTTGAAACATTGATATTCTCTCACTTTTCAGTCTCTAACAGTCTTCTCATTTTTCCACCCAAAACCATCAAATATTAGCATTATAATCATGTAAGTTACACTAAGACTCAAAGGCCTTGTAATCGTCTCAAATGAAAAGTCTTCCAAAAGGGTGAGCTTATTCTCCGGAATAAGTAACATAGAAATGGAGCCAAATTTCTAAGGACAAAAAGAGACTTGTATTTATAAATGTAGCTTGTAACCTCTTAGAATTCAGAAACTATCTCATAAAATTGTTATTATCTCTAATAGTATACATATAGAAAAATGGTAATAATGACTAACCAAACAAAATTAACCTTTTTAATTGGCCTTGTAAAGCACTGGAAAAGCAGGGTTATAGATATGGACACATATTGAGCCTTCACTGTACTAGGCACTGTTCTTAACAATTCCTTTGTATCATCTTGTAAAAACACCAAGTGTCCTAAGAAATTGGTACAATTAGGATATTCATACCACAGACAAGGAAACAAGAATGTGGAAATGCTAATAAGAATTTGCCCATCTCACATGGTTAGTAAGATCATAGAGAATTATAAAAGCCATTATCATAACCCAGAATTTGTGCTCTTATGTCACCCCAGTGTAATAATTATTGGACATTTAAAGATTAATGCATAAATACACAGTGCTGGCCTTCAATGAATTGGGCATTTCAGTTTATTCCACAAAATATTTTAGTTGTATGTTCTCTGCCTGGGACATTGCTTAATGTGAGAGATACACAAATTAGAATAAAACATTTTTCCCTATACTCATTATATGGGTGAGACAGAAAAGAGCAGCCCCAACAACAAACAGATTTCCAATAGATTATGAAGGAAATGAAGCCAATACTGAGGAAAGGGATTAGGTAAAGAGAATAGGCAATTTTGGAATTGAAGAATGTCCGACCTGAAAGAGATCAAGTCTGAGAAAATCACATGTACCAATAAAGCTCTGAGTTGATATGATGTAAGCCCCTCAAATAAGATCTGTGTGGTGACAGCCTAAAAGAAGCAGACAGGGGACCCTAAAATGAGGTTAGGCAATCTGTCAAGGAGTATGTCAAATTTTATTCTACATGAGATAAACCATCTTTGGAAGATTTTCAGCATGATTTTAAGCATATACAATAATTGTTCTAGGATCACATAAAGACAGTAGATGGAGAATTTTCTCAATTAGTTGGGCTACTTTGGATACAAGTTCAAACAAAAGTGGATGTTAGAAGAAACTGAGCATTGCAAACAAAATAGAAGTCTTAGATATGATTTGTCTATAAAGTTAAAAGCCTTAATTCATATATTACATATAAAAAGCAAGGTATGCAGGCATGGTGGCACATGCTTTAATCTCAGGCCTCTGGAAGCAGAGGTAGGAAGATCACCTTAAAGTCAAGGACATCCTGGCTACAGAGCCAGTTCCAGGTCAGCCTGGGTTAGAGTTAGAACCTACTTCAGAGTTAAGCAAAAAACAAAAAGTAAGGTAAAAAGATAACAAGCTCAATTTTGTATTTCTACTGAAGTGAATGAGATATGAGAACAAATAGGAGACACTTGAGATGCCCCCTACAAGATGCTACCACAATGGAGGAGTAACCGGGAGAGGTGACTTTGTTTATTATGGAGACAGTTCAGGAAACCACAAAGTACCCAGGACTTTCAGAGTGACAGAGGACTGCATAACGCAGGGCACATGCAGTGGATTCCAGTCCAGGAAATCTCATATTTTCTTCTCTTAGGAGGTGATGGGCAAGGCACAGTACAGCAAATCAATGGGCTTACCAAGAAACTGATGAGTGAGCTTTTAATGATAGATTGTAATCATTTGAGGAAGTGATCTGAAAAACTTGCAAACTACACACTTCATGATTTTATTCTTAATGTGTATCTGGATTTGTAAAAAAAATCTCATTTCTATTTATCATATTAGCAAGAGAAACAAATATACTTTTTTCCAAATATTGGTACTCTTTCTGTTTCTAGAATTACTCATCTGTTAACATTATTAGTTTCTTCTTAGATTTCCTATAATTAAACTGAAATATCAAAACAGATAACTAAAGAAAGCCTTTTTATTCTAATGAAACATTTCATACTCAATTTCATATTGAAATGATAGATCCTCAAATGGCCTTTTATTTGTATTTTCGCCTGTTTTTTCTGTAGCTTACACAAATGACTACTGTGATTTCAGATTGTTAGAAGACCATGAGTTACTGTGTGTGAAATGCCTTTGAAAGAAAATAGACAGAATCCACATGGTTAAATAATTTGCTCTTGATATTCTAAAGCTATAAAAGAGGATAGTGTGTATTGATATTTTCTGTTTTTAAACTTTTTATTGAAAACCATACATATAGACAATATACCATGATCACAGTCGGCTCTCACCACCTCTCTTCCCCTCTCCAGTGTCCCCCTCCTCTGAGTCACTTCCTTCTAGTCTCACTTTTATTTGGATGCCTTCATTTTTCCTTCTATATACAGGACATATACAGGAGCATCAACCACTGTGACTGAAGTCCAGCCACACTTCCTCCAAAGGCAGAAGTGTGAGAGGGAAAGGGGATGATAAGCATGAGTTCAGGGTTGGATGTCTGGTGGATATGTCCCCTTTGTGGTTCTTGTGTATGTTTGACACTTGCAGGACAGTGGTCCATTCTGGGCAGGGACTCAGGAAGAACTCAGAGTCATAGCAGCAATTAAGATATATAAATGGGTTTTCCAATTAATCACATGACCTCATTTATTTCTAAATGCAAAATTGACAAGTATCCAAGTGCTTGTTCTTGAAATGACTCATTTATTATCAGAAAATAGTTCATGGACTCCATATAATGCTGCTCTAAAACCATGTGTCACTGTGCATTAGATGCCCCAGAGCCCTCATTTCTATGCCTCCCCTATGACTGCATTTTGAGGATGTTTCTTCTGCATAATAAAATGCCCACATTTTAATGCTCCAGAAAAAAAAGAGTAGAATGCAATAGCACATCAATCATTAATTCCTAATGGACTCAATACTCTAAAGAGAACTATTCACACAGACTGCTAAAGCAGAGACCTGGAGACAGTGTTAAATCAAGGAAAGATTTGATAAGGGAATTTGAGAAAGGTGAAGACACCTTAGCATGGGTTTGGATAAGAGCTTCACAATTTCTCTCAAATCAGGCTATGTAATGATCATGTCTTAGGGTGTGTAAGTGAACCTTTGCTGAGATGACTTTGCCTTCTGTGAACTGATCAGGGATTCCATGGTTCATCCTGTCACCTGGCAATGCACAGAGACACCTCTTTTTCAAGAATGTTCTTGCTTATGGTTTTGGCCTGAAGATTGACCTTCTTTTCTCTTGTAGGAAGCAAGGATGGATTCCATACCAGTATTACTTAAAGATCTTAACGAGCAGCTGTGCTTATACGTTGTCCTCATGTCTCCTGGAACTAAGAAAAATAGGTTTTAGGCACTTTAGAGTCCAGCTGTTTTGTGAGACATCATAGTGTTAACCTGACCTTGTTAAAGTCAGCGTTATTTTTTTTTTAAGGTTTCAGTAGAGGGAGTGGTGCAGTCCAGTGGTCCTGTTTTCATTTTCAAAGTGAATTAAGGAATTAAGAGACAAGAAAGTATTTTAAAACAATAAAGTTTATTTTAGTGAAAGAGGGAAAGGAAGGAAAACGTACTCTCTATGAGGAGGGATCTTCTAGAGGTGGAAAAAAATGGTTTCTGTGGGAACTGAACTTTTACTAAATAGGAAAGCTCCTGTATCCTGAGTGTGTGAATGATCAGCTTGAGGGAGATGAAAGGTGCTGATTGGTTCATGGTGCATCCAGTACTGTACAGGTCCCAGGAAGTTTGCCAAGCCAGTCCCAAAATGCAGGCTCCAGGGGGAAATTGACCCAGGAGAGGAAGCAGTATAGGTGGAGTCACCCCCTTCCCAATGCCATTTTCCTTGTCCCAGTCACGGAACAAACTCCTAAAGTGTAGTTTTCAGTGGTAAGAGACAGAGGCTATTTTTGGCAGGTGTATTTGGTGAAATTCCTTTATCCAGTACTGTGGATGGAGTCTTAGGACTGTGAGCATGCAGAGTTGCAGTCCTAGCCCACTTCGTCTTTTCTTCTTAGATTTTGTGTGTGTGTGTGTGTGTGTGTGTGTGTGTGTGTGTTAAGCCATACACTGTCAGGGTCAACTGGACTGTGTGTCACTTTCATCTGACCCTGGAGTCCTGAATGAAATTTATGTTTTGATTGTTTGTTTCTTTTTTAAAATTTATTTGTAATTTTGAAATAAGATTTATCTGAAGTCCAGTCTGTTTTCAAACTCTAAATAATCCTCCTGCCTCAGCATTCCTCAATGCTGGCATTGCATATGTTACCTGTTTTGAATCCAAAAACAAGCAAAATGGACAAAAAATAAAAATAAGCAACATTATAAAACAAAATTAAAATCAGTATGATTAAGAAGTTTCCAGCTGTTTCATTCTGTGTCAAACACTCCTTGGGGCAAAGTGTTCCTTTGTTGTGGGAAAACCAAATAAATAGAATCATTTTGTTATGCAATGTAAAACAGTCACTCTTCTGACATCAAGTATATGTGATGTGTTCCTTCAAGGGAATTAATACAATGTGGGGAAAGATATTAAAACCTCTTCGTTGAAATTAGAGTCACATGTCAGCAAGCATGTTTGTCTGGAAACAAAAATATTGTAATGAGTAGAAATCTGGATGATAAGAAGGACAGAGCTGATTCCCACTCACAACCTATGCAGGAGCTGTTTCTTCTCTTGTGAGGGATCCGTGAACGGCACCATCTGTCAAAGACCATCCATGAGGCACAGACTGACAAGTGCCATATTCCTGGGAGGAGCAAGCGCGCTTCCCTGTAATTGGAGGCAATTGGAGTTAATTGGGACTGTACGGGGCACATGGCATATTAAAATCCTCTCAGGAAAAGCAGGCCCAAGAATTTAGCAGACACACCAGACCAAGGATGGTGTGAAACTCCTTCACCTGGACCCCATAAAAAGGTGTCCACTTAACACTGCAATCACCATGGCCCCCACACATCTGTACTTTGACCATCCTGTCTGTGTGTCATGGAGCACCAGACTATCTCCTAGGCCTCTGCTTGCTCTGTTCCAGGTGTTGACACTGCATATTCAAATACCATCCACCTGTTCACTGTTTGCCCACCTAGACCTGCCATCCATCGTATGCATGCATCCATCCATCCATCCATCCAGATGCGTCCCTCCCTCTCCACTGAGTCCTGCCCTTCCCTACACCTCCCTCCTTTAGCTCCCTTGTCAAACCTGCAGCCTGACTGCAGAGCCAGTAGCTCTTCCAGCCTCACTCCAAGCAGGTTTTCTCATCAACAGAGACATTTGCATTTCTGTAAAACTCCCCATGCTAGCCTCCCAGGCCTCTCTGAAACTATTGAAAGTTTTTGTTATTTATAGTCATTCTGTTCCCTACATGTATTAATGGACAGATGATATATGATAGATGACAGATGATAGATATATAGATAAATACATTGTGTGTTATGCAGTGTGTAATCTAAGAGTTAATGTTTGTAATAAGGAGTTGAATAAAAGAATCTTGGTTTGCCTCAAGCAGGACAATCAAGCAAAGTGGGAGTGTCAAATTGATCCCATTGAAAACCCAAATCCTATGGATGTGTTATTAAATATTTACTCATTGAACAATATCTTGAGCAATAAATATTTATTCATAATCAGTACATTCTGTGTCATAGTCAGCCACTCGCCACTGGGATGATCTTCAAACCAGGCACAATTTGGGGGAGAAAAGTTTTATTGAAACTACAGATTGAGGGGAATTTCCGTAACAGCGAAAGAGGCTGGTCCTCTTTCACAGGTATGAGCAGAAGAAAAACCCATCACCAACACCATACACATGAAGCAGCAAACAGGCAGGAGGGGCAAGGAGACAATTTCTTCCCTTTTATATAGCTTTAGGGTGGGGTCTTTCAACCCTTCCCCTGATTTAATGGCTTCCTCAGTCTCTAGAATTTCTTCCTACATGGCCCACACAGGAAAGGATGTTTACTTCCAGCTTCTTTGAGCTTCTTTACACCCTGCCCCTTGCCGAGAGGCTCCCTTCCTGTAAACATCCTCAGAGACCCATCCAAGATAATTAAAAAGATCCAAGTTGACAACAAAACCTAACAATCACATTCTGACACTGTGGAATGATGCATGTATATTCATTTAAGTTTCAGACCTAGCAAAATAATGACAGAGATTTAAATATCTTTGGTTCTTACAAATTTAATCTTATTACACTAATAAAATTAATCTTATCAAAATTACACTAGTGAAAAATTATTCATCTCTTTAATAGTTGAAAGATTTTAAAATAGAGTGCTTGAGAACAATGTGTATTGATACAAAGTTATCACATGGTTTAGGTACAATCAGATTTGGCACTACAAAGGCTTAAAAGCCAGTAGTACAGTAGCACAGGATGGAGATGAAACTGCACACATCATCCTCTCCAGGGTCCTCTGCATCTGCCTAACAGTCCTTCAGGTGATTTGCTTAGTATCTTAACCTTAGGACATAAAAATGAAAGCACAGACCTGAAAGATGCTTTAAATGTATAACTCACTTTATTTATTGCTCTATTTATTGATGTGAGAAGGAAGCAAA
The DNA here is from genome assembly GCA_004024765.1 of Zapus hudsonius. Lineage (NCBI taxonomy): Eukaryota > Metazoa > Chordata > Mammalia > Rodentia > Dipodidae > Zapus > Zapus hudsonius. Next base: position 7,593 of record PVHP010036326.1, on the reverse strand, counting down.
ACTGCCCGGCCTTCTAACCCAAAGAGTGGTAATTCCATCCATAGCAAATAGATCATACTGATATCTGTTACATTCCATTCTTCAAGGGAATAGTTGGAAAATAGTCTAGTTAATAACTTAAAAACATTTGAGTATGAAAGACTCAGGGAAATCTGTACAAATTTACATTTTGGAACATTAAACCCACTCCATATATTATAACATAATTTTCTTTAACATTATCCAGTATCTATACACATATATATTGAGGGAAGGGAGAGGTTACTTTACAGCAATCTTGTGGATATATTTGTAGTAGAAATGCCAATGCATATCAAATTGAATCATAAACTTGTAGAGATAATTGATGCTTATTCTTACATTAACTTATTTATTTGTATCACAACAACTAGAGGACTACTTTTCTGAGCTATATAGTTCATATACCATGCAATTCACTTAGTGGTCACAGTTCAGTGATTCTTAGCATATTCAAAATTTGTACATCCAATGAAGTATCATCATCTTCAGTTTGAGAAGATTTTCATCATAATTTCTCAAAAAGAACACATATGAATTCACAGGGTCCATTCGTATTCCACCCCAAATGTCATTCACTACGCAAGGCTTCTAATCCACTTCTCATTATTAAGGTTTGCCTGTTTTGAACACTTCATGTAAATGTAGTTACCATAACTTGACTTTAGTGATTTTTTTCACTTATTTACTGTTTTTTAAAATATTTTATTTATTCATTTTCAAGCAGAGAGAAACAGAGAGTGAGAGAGAGGGGGGGGGCACCAGGGCCACCACCTTGTGGGTCTGGCATATGTGGGTCCTGGGGAATTAAACCAGGGGCCTCAGGCACTGGAGGCAAGTGCCCTAACCACTGAGCCCTCTCTCCAGCCCTATTTACTGTTTTATTCTTTAATCATATTTCATTGTGTGTTCAAGTCACATGTTATTCATTCATTATTTGGTTGACATTTGGGCTATTTTTTTTCTTTTGATTCTTATGACTAGAGCTGCCAGGAACCATAGTGAACATGGGAGTTTAAGCTTTCATTTCTCGTGGGTGAAAACCAACCAGAAGAATTGCTGGGTATTATGCTAACTCTGTATCTAACATTATGAGAAATGGCTATGTGTTTTACAAAAAAGCAGAACCTTCTCTCATTCCCAATAGCCATGCAATATGATAACATCCCAGGAGATATGAAATGTGTTTTATTCATATTTATCTGATGGCTAAGTACACAGACAACTTTCACATGCCTGCCATTTGTATATTTCTTGGTAAAAATAGCCTATTTGAGGTTGTTGTTCATTTCTCTATTACACTACTTATTTATTTAATTTTTTTACTTATACAATATTTTTTGTACCATATGAGTTCAAGTCTATTAAGATGTATATGATTTGTAAATGTTTTCTCCTCTTCTGGAAGTTGGCTTTTTATTTTTATTCATTTATTCTTTTACTTTTCTGAAATACTCTATTTGATGAAATGGAACTTACGTGTGTGCTTTTGTCCACTGTGACTTTCGAGTTCTATGATATCTTTTGAAAGATTTTCTGCTGTATTCTGTTCTAAAGTTTTCCTTCTACATTAATTAAGGTCTAAGTTATTTTTAGAAAGGGAGAGAGAGAGAGAGGAGAGAGCCAGATCTCATGAAGGGTTATATTCTTTTGCATATGCACACAAAATTAATACATCATTTTTAAAAAGATGGTATTGCTCATTATATATTTCATTATTTCTAATAATTTCTTAGTAAATTGTTTGATGTTTATATGTATAAAAAGTTGCCACCCATCAGTCAATATAGTTTTTGCTTTGCAATTCTAATGCTTTCCTTTTCTTTCTATATAATTAGCCTGTCTTGGTAATTTCATCAACTGAAAGAAGAGTAGAAAGTCCAGAGCTGACATTCTTATCTTTTTCAGGCTTTGGGTGAAAAAACATACATTATTTTACATTAAATTGAAAGTAAATGTTTTTTTAATACTTGCTGTACCAAGTTTATACAGTTTGCCTCTATTCTGTCTGTTGACTATTGCTATGGTGAAATTTTACAGAATTTAATTTATTTAATATATTAATATATATTTATTTTATTTATTTAAAATAAATTTATTTATTTAATATATATTTAATATATTAATTTATTTAATATACCTGAAGTTGGACTGTGTCAGTTTACTGATGCCTTTCAGTGGGATAGATGATACATTAAAAAATCCATGTTTTATCTTAGATGAGGGAAAGAAAGGATACTGGAGGTGGGGGAATGGAACAAAGGAAAAGAAAGGGAAAAAAGAGCTATTAATAGATTCTGTATTATAAGATGTGTAGGTATAGGAAAAAATATGATACATAGTATTTTATTTTGTTGGGCAGAAACCAAACAACAGTTATATGTACTTTCTGTAAAATCATCAAAAACAGGGGAGTTTTGATACAGACCCAGGCAACTATACAGTAAGATATGTGAAAGATATATCCAGAAAGCTGTAATTGTAATCCGTTTTATTTTTTTAACTTGAGTTAGAAATCAAAACTAGTTCGCAGTGTCAAAGTGATTTTGACCGTGTAAACATGATTGAAATGCTTCATACCAGTGTGATAATTTGAGATAGCAAATCCATGCCCTGAGGCTTAGAATACCAGGATGTGACAGAGGAAGTAGTGTCCTTTCAACGAGAGGTCACCCTGACACTTGGCAGGTATAGCTTGTGCTTAAGATAACTATTTCTTGTTAACTTTGCCATAGAAGGGCAGAATTTTGAACACGTGGCTCCCACTAGGAGCATCCTTTACCATACTGTTCTATTAGATAATAAGCTTTCATCCTAAACTTAGAACAATAAGCTTTTACCCTCCTCTTACAACAATAAAGCATATGGGGTGCACCAAGGTATTCTCTCTTCAATAGTAACATGATAAAGTTACACTTTCTGTGAATTCTCTTTGTTAGGTATCAGAGTATTGGGCATTTGATTTCTCTCTACTTGTGAATGATAAAGAATTATCATGTTTTCATTCCAATACTGTTACCAATAGCATGACTGCATGTTCAATGACTTAAAATTGCAACAATACAGTGATACCATGGAATGGATGATTTCTAAATTGATAACTGGCATGTCTTTAATAATTAATCACATTTCCACCTACTCCCAACAACAGTATCATTTGCTTCCTGTGAACTCCCCTTAACAAGTTGTATTAGTGTTCTGTTTCATATATTTTCTTTCATTTTCTGTCGCCTGAGTCCCCATACTAATCACATCCATCCCTTCAAAACCGCCTTTTATTCTGTGTGAGTGGCAGCTTCTCACTGAAAATTTCTTGTTACACAACTCTAGAGTCATCAAGTTTGAGACACATGAATCATGTTCTCTGCCTGCGTGTTAAAGGAGATTGTCCCATGTCTACTGGAAGCATGGAAGCACGTGGACTTGGAAGCAGACAGATTACAAATTCTGTTTTTTTTTTTTTTTAGGAAATGGGAACAAAAAGTACACTGTATATTTATTCACAAAGGAAGTGGATGCATGCAGAATAGATGCGGATCTTGAAGCAGATCAATAGCAGTCCATAGAGATAACTACTAATTTTAATATTCCTGGGTATTTTTTGTTGCATGTGGAAATATCAGCCAGTGTCGAAAATTAAGCAATTGATAAAAACCTGGTAAAAAGGCTTTAATGATAATTTTTCATGCTAACAACATTCAATTGACCCTCAAATTAAATACTTTTATTTAGTATGAAAATAAACCTATTTGTTTACTGATTTTTATAAAAGCTGTCTAGTTACCTTGAAGTTCCTTGACAGTTCTGGAGAGAAGGCTCAGAGGTTAAAGTACTTGCTTGAAAAGCCTGCAAGCCTAGGTTTGATTTCCCAGTACACACCTGAAGCAGATGCAACAAAGTGACTTATGATCTTAGAGTTCATTTGCAGTGGAAAGAGGCCCTGGTGTATCCGTCCCCCTCTTTCTCTCATTCTCTCTCTCTCCCTCTTCCACCTTGAAAATAAATGATGTATGTATTAAAAAGAAGAAATTGTCTTGACATAAACAATAGAAAGTTCTGTGTCACAATGTTAATTTTTAAATGTTTTCCTAAGATGTAGAGAACAGCATTTGTTAAATTGACAATGCAAACTAAAACTGAGGAAGACAGGTAACTACGAAGAAAAGTAATCATTGAATTACTTTTGAATTAAAGGGATACTCAACGTGCTACTGAAAAATAACGTTACTTTTGTTTTTCACTTCAGCACTTCTGTGTGTTAGGATCTGTATGCTACTGTTTATCTTTTTATGAAAGCATTTGAAGTATGATTTACCTGACAATTTCATTTTAATTCATTAGTATAGCACATTAGCAGAACAGAAGAATCTAATAACCTACCATGTTAACTTATTAAAACTATGGCTCCTGCCATTTTACAGTTGGAGCTCTGAAGCTGATTGATGTTGTTATCATTCTGATTAGCTTGGTTTTGTTTGACATTGATATCTGTAGTGTCATCATACTCATCATGATTTGACCAAAATGCTGTTGCCTGAAGAAGATTTCTAAAGATATTTCTAAATTGATGTACAATGCATGTTTATTTAAAATCATCATGACACAGAAAAAGTCCACCATTAATAGCATTTTATATATATATATATATATATATATATATATGTGTGTGTGTGTGTGTGTGTGTGTGTGTGTGTGTGTGTGGTGTGTGTGTGTGTGTCTGTGTGTGTTGCATATATGTTTGACCTTACAGATATATTTTTTGTACTAATATATTACTTATAGTTATTACAGCAACATTTTAATTTTGCAGTTTGTGAGGAAATGGCTGATGAAATAATAAAGGGTATGCATATTTTTTAAATAAATAAAACATGCATTTATTCTTTGGCTTCCCTCCATCAGATGTGGGTTCTGTAGAGGGACTTGCCTATCACAGAGCCTGGGATACACTGTACTGGACCAGTTCCACGACCTCATCTATCACCAGGCACACAGTGGACCAGACCCAGCCTGGAGCATTTGACAGAGAAGCAGTGATCACCATGTCAGAGGATGACCACCCTCATGTGCTGGCCTTGGATGAATGTCAGAAGTAAGAATGGGTGATAGTATCCATGTATCATAGGCAAAAGTGTTTCAGTTATGCTGACTTTAAAAAAAAGAATTAACTTTGAAAATAAAGGTTTCTTCTGAAATCTTTCTTCATAATTGACAAAACGGTTTATTTTTATTGAGTTAACTGTTAAGGGTGAATAATTGATATCTGGACTCCTTAAATGCCAGGTGTCATCTCCACAAAGGGTTCTATAAAATGAGTCTGAATGTTGAATACAGTAGTAAAGACTGTGGCAGGAGGGGTGAATGGAATTATGAATTTAAAAAGGAATTGTGAACATATATTGATGCTTATTAATTTATCACCTCAGTCATATCAATCTATGGTTTTCCCAATTGAAATACAAAGAAAGCAAATAAGGAAATGATGTACATTTTCAGGTGTTCAGTTATCTTTTGTTTATTTCTTCATTTATTTGTTTGCTTGTTTTTGTTTTCAACTACATGTGCTTCTGATCTATGGTTCAGAGATAGAAAATAATGCCTGTGAAGACTTCATAACAAGAGGACATGCTCAGGTCTAATACTGAGTAAATGAAAAATAAGATAGATTGAAAAAAGTGTTTCAGTTTTTGCCAGGGTTGAGGGTTGTCATAAAGGAAGCAGTTATATCGAACATTGGAACACAAAACACAGATTAGGCAGAATCATGTACGTTGACCTTGAGTTTCATTCACATATAATATGGTAGGGTTGATTAGTACAATATCAGGTTTTTGTTCTCAAACAAAAGAAATTAGCAAATCCACTTCAATCAGCCCTTCTTTGAGGTGAATCAGAGGCTCTTTGCATTTGTGCTGAAGAGATAATGAATACTAAAATGCAACACTGATACTAACTGACCCCAAGCAATTGTCAGAAGAAAAACCTACATAAATTACTCAATATGAGGATGGGAAGTAATGATAAGCTGGAAGTGAGTTTAGATGTCATTCACTTCATTGAGGATTATCTTGTCCATGAGGACTCTGAAGGCCAGCTCTAGCAGGAGCACCATGGTTCAGGTGGGCTCTAGGCAGTGCCCCGTCGGCCAGGCAGCTTCTACCTAAGTCTCAGCTTCATTCATTCATACAGGTCACCATGAGACTCTCCGTACAATGGTGAATATCCTGCAGTAAGTGTGAAGAAAGCTGGTTCAAGAAATTTACCTGTTAACTGAAGTAATCATAAAGATCACCATATTATATAACACATACTTCATATTCATTAATGAACGGTTCATTCAAGAACTATGGTATAGGCAGGAATTAATATTTTAACCTGCATTTAGCAAACTTCACATTTGAATTAAACATAAAAAACTATTCTAATTGGAAATTGATTTATAATGAAAGCTTAAAACATGCAAGGCTTTTTTTAAAATCATCATTTATATCCACAGTACTCAGTCACTACTCTATGTCAGTTGTCGGACTAACATCTTAAAGTAGAATTATAAATTCTAAATGAATGTTGTACTACCTGGGTTCACACTGTGGCTAAAATTCAAATGATTTGCATAATCTTATATTACTCAAACATCTGGACTTCCTCTTTTTTTAATCTGTGAAATGAAAGGGAAAATGATCGGGAAACAATACCTTTAAAAAACCCTCTAATTTTAAAGCTACTTAGGAAAATATTTTAATTAACTGATTTTCTTAAATGTCAATTTACTGTTAAGATTGCTAACAATTTGCTTTTTCTCATGAATGAACTGATTGACAGGATAAACCATTTTTAACAGAGTCACTGAATAGTTCCATAATCCACAGTATTGATAGAAATATGATTCATATATATTTTTTAAAAGACCATTTATAGATGTAAGATATCTTTTTTAAATTAGTAGATGAATGGGCTGGAGAGATGACTCAGTAGTTAAGGCATTTGTCTGCAGAGCCTAAAAGCCTGAGTTTGATTCCTCAGTACCCACTTAAAGGCAGATGTGTATAGTGGAGCATGCATCTGGAGTTCATTTGCAGTCGCTGGAGGCGCTGGTGTGCCTATTCTTCTGTCTGTCTCTCTTCTATCTTTCTCTAAGTGCAAATAAATCAATTATTTTTTAAAAAGAAAAAAATTAGAAGATGGTTAAATTTTGGTTATAAATTTGAATATTGTTCAGGGGTTTAATAGTATACTGAAAATGCATAGTGAGTTATTTTATTGGTACTAACTTCATACTGGTTTTACATGATGAGGTATGAGAGTGATCTAGGCAAGCTGGATGAATAAAAGAAATATCATTTTAGTAGCTTTTCTTAGGCATTGTAAACTAAGCCCAGTTTTTCCATGTACACATTCATGTTTGTGTGTGTGCATGCATGTGGAAGCCAAAGGTCAGTATCTGTTTTCCTCCTCAATTCTTTCCAACTTTTACTTATTTATGAATTGCAAGGAGGGAGGCAGAGAGCAAGAGAGAGAAAGAGGGAGAGAGAGAGAGAGAGAGAGAGAGAGAGAGAGAGAGAGAGAGAGAGAGAG
>PVHP010036325.1:0-17980 GCA_004024765.1 Zapus hudsonius | reverse complement strand
CCCTGTTGCTGAAGAAACCACAGAATGCCATCGATCAGCATGGAGAGACCCTTCAAGGTTCAGAATGGTAACCAGCCCCCAGGTGGTAATTAGTGTAGTGCTGGAAGTAACTGCACAAGCTGCCAGGGGAAGCTGATCAAGGACAGCTGGAGTAAACAGAGACCACTGGCATGAAACACAGTCTGTGGCCATGAGTAGGCTGACCATACCTCCTACTGGAAGAGAACATCGAAGAAAGGAGCACTCGTGCAATGGAGGAGCCTGGGCCTGGGGGAGACAATCAACAGCTTTTAAATTTGGCCAAATATTACACTTATGGAGGGGGAGCCCTTGACTGGAACTGGGGATTCAGGGCAAAATGCACAGGATCCTGTACTCTTGGGCTCACAAGAAAAGATGCACTATGGGAGCGAATGACGGGGAGGCTACTAAAAAATAGAATCTTGGTAATCCAGAATTGTGTTTATTTGTTAACCTAGACTGATCTCACTCTCTGATGGAGAATGTGTTTGTATTTTTCAGGATGCAGCGAGAGAGCTGTGGCCCATCTAATCCTACCATCCGACCGTAGGCAGATAGCTTAGATCCTGGCAAGAGATGAGCCACCACAGCCATTTCATGGAGGATCCATATGGAATCCCGCAGAGAATGACAGGACGAACAAGAGACCCACAGTCACAGCCATTCAATCAACACAGGATAAGCCAGGGTGTCAGAAACCAGTGATTTTTGACACAAAGACCCCTAAGCTCACAACATTAAAGCAGCCTTAATACTCACCCACCACGACTCAGGGAACTGAGCGGAAGAGGGGATGTAAAGATCGTGAGAGCTGTGGTGGGGGAGACTATCCAGAGGCATGGCACCCCTCAGTAACAACACACTTGGGCCAGGAGAACCAGGCTGAGTACTAAGCTATCCATGGTCCCCTGCTACAAGGACTGATCCAGACGACCCACGGAGGGGGATATCTGATTGGGGATGGGGAGGGGGGGCATTGGGGAATTGGGAATAACAACTCATTGTTTGCCCACTAAATAATGTAACTCATTATGGACAATAAATATATATTAAAAAAAAGAAAAAAAACACAATATAGATAATTGATATTAGAACTTGCTGTGTGTGTGGGGGGGGTTGATTGATGAATTGGCAGTAGTGAGAATATGTAGCTCTTAGCCCAGTGACGGGTTATACAGAATAATGAATAGGAAAGAGAAAACTCTGGGAATTTCGAAGTTTGCAGTCTCACCCTCTCTAGAAGAGTTAGCTTGAATGAATTCTAGAGATAGTGTTCCTCAGAGATAGTATAAAATGAACTAAACTGATGCAAGTTCTAGGAAGAAAAGATATTTTTTTGGTGGGGGCAGCAGGAGCCTCACTCTAGGACAGGCTAATCTGGAACTCAATGGGTAGTCTAGACTGACCTTGACCTCACATTCTTCAAGGACTTTAAGAAAAGTTGAAATCTTAAATGTTAAATTTAAGAAACTAGAGGTTATTATTGGTATACTGAATAAAGTAAACTAGATAACAAAAGTATTTGATTTTTGATGATTGAGACAGCATTTTAAAATCTTTTGTGGTATTTTAAATGATCTTTTAGACTGTTCTTACATAATAAGTTCTGTTTAATAAAGCATTTCAGCTGAAAAAAAGAGTGAGGATTGGAATAGAAATATCAAGGGTTGACTTTAAGCACTGAGTGCTCTAAACTCTCAGCCTTCACTGAGTTTCCCTTAGTAACCGAGGCAGTACTTCCTCCCTGTATTACTTTCTTACTGCTGTGACCAAATACCTGACAAAAAGCAGCTTAAGAATAGAAAGGTTTATTTTGGCTTACAGTTCCAGGTTACAGCCCCTCATGGAAGGGAAGACATGGTGGCAGAAGCTTGAAGCAGATGGTCACATTCAGTCCATAGTGAGGAAGCAGAGAGTGATGAATACTGTTGCTCAACTAGGTTTCTCCTTTTTATTCAGTCTAGGACCCCAGTCCAAGGAAAGGTGCTGCCTAAATTTAGGGTAGGTCTTCCCACCTCAATCAACATAATCTAGAAAATTCCTCACAGAAATACCAAGAGATTTGTTTCCATGAAGATTATAAAGCCTGTCAAATTGACAGCCGAGATTAGCCATCACACTTCCCAATTTAATGGAGACTGGTCCTATATGCCTTGGAGACCCTCTCAAGATCTAATCTTGAAATCACAGAATTTGCAGACAAATTGATGAAAGTAGGAATCGCTCAGCACAATGATAGACTTGGACAAACACAGCATGTTTTCTCTCATATATGGAACCTAAATTTAAAATTATGTATATATATATATATAATTTTAAATTTATATATGCATGCATATGTGTTTATAGATCATAAAACTAGAAAGGATATCATAGGAGGGGAGAAAGAGATCTTAAGGGATGTGGGAAATAGTGTAGTTGAATACATGTAATGGCAAAGCAGAAGGGACTAATTGGGTGGAAAAAGGGAACCAAGTAGAGGGGGAAGTAGGCATGGGAAGGCAGTCAGGAAGACCAAATCAAATGAAGTGTAATGATACATATATATATGAAGATGCCATGGTAAAACCCAGTATCTTTTATGGTAACTTAAAAATAATATTAAAACAGAGCCATTATTAATTCTAAATACAAAAAGCATCAGGGCTGGAGAGATGGCTCACCAGCTAAAGATGCTTGTTTGCAAAGCCTACTGGCCTGGGTTCAATTCCTCAGTACCCATGTAAAGCCAGATGCACAATGTGACACATGTCTGGAGTTCGTGTGCAGTGTGGCAGCAGGCCCTGATCTGCTCATTCTCATTTTTTCTCTATCGCTAATAAATAATATTTTAAAGAAGCATCTTTATCACATAAAAGGTTAAGTGTATGGTAGTGTGGTCCCTTATTGAAACCTAAAGAGGGTAAAAATAGAAAAATGATCTCCTTGGTATTACAACAGTGATTATCCAAAGTAAATCTTTTAAACTTTTGGAGAAGGAATATTTGGCTAATCTTTCTCAGTACCAGTCAGTATACCCTTTATGGCCTCCAGACTCATTACTGGATTTGGGATCCTAAATGTTCTGGGGCAAGTACAGTCATACCTAGGAGCAAAACACATGTACACAATAAAGGAGAGCTGATTTATGTTGGGAGAAACCTCAGGAATATGTACAAAAATTGATTCTGGAGGGGTCAGAAAAATAAATGTAACTTTGGGTTGTGCTAAATTTTTTGCTGTAGTAAAATATTTATCATTTTAGCCATTTTCAAGTATACTGTGTGGCATTAGATAACATTCATGATGTTTTGCAGTCATCACTACTATCTAGTTCTAAAACTTAACACCCTAAATAGAAACTTGGCACCCATTAAGCAATCATCCCACCATACTCCCAGGCCCTGGAAATTTATAATCTACTCTCTGTCTCTATTCATTTGCCAAGTCCATATCATCTCATTTACGTAGAATCATACAATTTTTGTCCTTGTGTTTGGATTATTTCACTTTGAATAATGTTATCAAAGTTCATTTACATTATATCAGAGGGACACATCTCTTCCTGGAGGACTCAAGCAGGAGTTAAACACCATTAAAGCATTATTAAATACTATTTTAAAATGGTATTAGAATAATTGGCTCAGTATTATGCTTTCATTAAATCTTTATACAAACCCTTTTAATGTTTTCTGTGAATGTTTAAAACTGTCGAAGAGCAGGCTGTTTAACAGGACTTCCCTTTATGGCTGGCTACCTTGAGCAGAGGACGGTTAGCCAAGCAGCCGTCTTGACAGCCAGCAGGACTGCCTTCATGGTTGCTTGGAATACTCCATGGCAGCCTACAGGAAGATACTCCTGTAACCACCACAGCTTCCCGCTGCCGAAGCACAAATCCATCTCTAGAGGGCACTTGGTGAAGCCTTTGTGAACGCTAGCAGCTATTTTCGCCTGAGTCATAGGGGAAGCACTTCCTCTTGTGTTCCAGCACGGCTGTAACTGGTACAAATACCCCTGCTTCCTACCCTCTACTGGCTATAGTCACTTATATCAAGTTCTTTGTCTCATTTTCAAGTCAGAAGAGAAATACCCTCCTGTGCTCCCCCAACCCATTTTGTTCTGTGCCCTGGTAATATGGAAGAGGCAGCAATAGTCACAGCAGTGGCAATGGTGGCAGCATCCATCTGCTGCCTCAGCAGTGGTAGTGGTAGCAGCATCAACAGCAGAAAGGACTGCTGAGGCCAGAAACAATCATCAATCTCTGACTTCTAAAGCTTAGAAAAATAAGCCTCTAGCCAGGCGTGGTGGCATATGCCTTTAATCCCAGCACTCAGGAGGCAAAGTTGGGAGGATTGCCGTGAGTTCAAGGCCACCCTGAGACTATATAGTGAATTCCAGGTCAGCCTGGGCTAGAGTGAGACCCTACCTCAAAAATCCAAAAAAAGAAAAAAGAAAAATAAGCCTCTGCCAGGCTTTGTGCCCCTGTGCAAGGATGACACACAAATTCGTGAAGCGTAACGCATCCATCTTGTACTGTATGTCTTATTTATGGCTGAAATTTCCAACACTTGTACATAATTTCACTTACACAGTCATCTGTTGATGCACATGTGCCGTTTTCACCATTGAGCTAGCGTGAATAATGCTGCAACAAACATTAGTGCATGAGTACTTATGTCTTTCCTTCAGTTTTCTTCAATGGACATTAATAGAATTGAATTGGTGGATCATCTGGTAATGGTTTACCTTTTTAGGAAACTGCCTTGTTTTACCGTGGCTGCCTCATTTAATATTCCTACCAATAAGTTGAGGATTTCTCTACATCCTCTCCAGTATTTGCTTTTTGATTTTAAAAAAATGTCATAGCCAGGCATGGTGGCACGTGTTTATAATTCCATTACTTTGGAGGCAAAGGCAAAAAAATCAAGCTTCAAGGCCTGCCTGCTCCCCATAGCGAGCCTCAAAAATTAAACGAATATACATTACAACTGGGTGTGATAGCATGTACCAGTAATTTCAGCATTTACTGAGATAGAAGGATCCTAAATTCAAGGCCAGCCTGGGCTATGTATCAAGTTCCAGGCCAATCATAGCAAGACACTGTATATCTATTTCCATTCCAGTTGATAGTTGTTCAGTTTTTAATAATTGGAGGGGATTTCTTTTTTTTTTTATTGTCCATAATGAGTTACATTATTTAGTGGGCAAACAATGAGTTGCTATCCCCAATTCCCCGATGCTCCTCCTCCCCCATCCCCAACCAGCTGGATATCCTCCTCCGTGGGTCGTCTGGATCAGTCCTTGTGACTGGGGACCATGGACAGCCTAGTATTCAGCCAGGTTCTCCTGGCCCTAGTATGTTGTTACTGAGGGGTGCCATGCCTCTGGATAGTCTCCTCCACCACGGCTCTCACAATCTTTCCGCCCCCTCTTCTGCACAGTTCCCTGAGTCGTGGTGGATGAGTATTAAGGCTGCTTTATTGTTGTGAGCTTAGGGGTCTTTGTGTCAAAAATCATTGGTTTCTGTCTCACTGGCTTATCCTGTGTTGATTGAATGGCTGTGGCTGTGGGTCCCATTGTTCTTCCCATCATTCTCTGTGGGGTTCCATATGGATCCTCCACGATATGACTGTGGTGGCTCCTCTCTTGCCAGGATTTCAGCTATCAGCCTACGGTCGGTTGGTAGGGTTAGATGGGCCCCAGCTCTTACTGCATCCTGAAAAATACAAACATAATCTCCATCGGAGAGTGAGGTCAGTGTAAATTAACAAATATACACAATTCTGGATTACCTAGATTCTATTTTTAGTAGCCTGGAGGGGATTTCATGTAGCTCAGACTGGCTTCAGACTCCCTGGGCTGCGCTTCTGATTGAACCTCTGATCCTCATGCCTCTGCCCCAAGTGCTAGGATTACAGGTGTGCTCTACATCTGGTTTTATGTGATTAGGATCAAATTCAGGGCTTTGTGCAGTCTAAGCACTCTACCAACTGAGCTACATCCCCATATCTCTGCCCTTTCATTTGTACCTGAGTCTTTTGCCACTGCAAGCGAATGCCCATCTGCCTTTAAGTGGGTGGCTAGAGAATTGAACTTGGACTACCAGGCTTCAAAAGCAAGTGCCTTTAACTGCTAACCACATCCCCAGGCCCTCTGCCCTAATTTTTCTGAGACAAGTTCTTGTTGCATAACCCACGCCATCCTTGAACTCACCATGGAGCCCAAACTGGCCTCTTAACTTCCAAACTTCAAGTCATGTGCCATGCCGTTTTCCCCATTTTTACTTATTTGCATGTGTGATTGTGTGTATAGGCAAGCCAGGGTCACTTACCACTGCCAACAAACCTTTCTGGCTTTACATAGGTGGGCTGGGGAATTGAACCTAGACCTGCAGGGTTAACAACCAAATGAGCCATTTCCCAAGCCCATTTTTCTCATTTTTATATTATCCTTTTGTTGACTTGTTCTGTTGTCTGGACAGTAAATCATCAGATACATAAATTAAAAATTTATATTGAGGCTACCCTTTCACTTTTTTGATAATGTCCTTTGATGCAGAAAAGTGCTCAAGGCCAGTTTTGTTGATTGTTCAGCTCATGCTTTTGGTTAAACATTTAAGAATCCATTGTGAAACTCAAGCCCAACTATTTTCTTCTAGAATTTTATGGTTCTAGCATTTAGTCGATCCATTTTGAATTAATGATTTATGGTAAGTAGGGGTACAACTTCATTCTTTTCTATGTTAAAACTGAGTTGTCCCAATTTTAAGATTGTTCTTTTGGGTGAATGTGTAAGTTAACCTTAGTAAGAAATAGGATTAGCTGGCTGGGGGAATTTAGCCCAATGGTAGAGTGCTTGCCTAGCATGTATGCTTCCCTAGTTTCAACTTCCAGCACTTTTATTCCTTTTTCAAGATTGTTTTAGCTATCACTGTTGTGGTTCCTTACAATTCCACATAAATTTGGGGACTGGATTTTCCCTTTCACCAAAAAAAAAAAAAAAAAAAAAAAAAAAAACCAACTGAATTTTCATAGGGACTGCACTGAATTTGTAGAACACTTTGTCTTCCAATTCAGGAACAGGAGTATTTTTCCATTTCTTTAGGTCTTCTTTCAGCACTTCTTATGGTTATGTGTCTTTCTCCTCCATGATTAAACATAGTCCTAGATATCTTACCTTATTCTATCTGAAAGACGCTATTGTAAGATGGAAATCCTTTCCATTTTCAGACCATTCATTACTAATGTATAAAAACAACCAATTTTATGTATCGATCTTACATTCTGCAACTTTGTTGAATTAGCCTTCTCTTCGACAGCCAAAATGCATCTTGTGTATTAACTGAGATGCTTATTTTTCCCCTTTGTTCTATTAATGTATTACCTTGACTGGTTTTCTTATGTTGAACTGATCCTGCATTCCTAAAGTAAATAATACTTGATCATAATTGAGTAATACTTGCATCTGTTGCTGGACTTGGCTTGTTAGGATTTTTCATTTATATTCATGAAGGATATTCTACAATTGTCTTTTTGTGATGTCTTTATCTGGTTTTGTAAAGATCAAACTTTTCAATATGGATATACTCATTAGAAATCCTGGATGTACTTTGTTAGCTGAAGCTGCTATGAGTAATTCTAAAAGTTGTAATCTTGTTTAACCAAAATTGGGGCTCAATAGTAGTATGTGTTAAATGAAGATTCCAGAAGTTGTGGTATAATGTAGGCAGGCATGCAAATTCTTGGGTAACAAAAATCTTAGAACTGATTAAACACAGCAACTCATTCAACTCACTTTCTATGTTAACATTCCTTTCACGGGACTGGCTAAATCTATTTCCTCTGCTTCCTGAGGATACATTCAAACTACATTTTCCAGTATCCCTTGCAATTGGGCATGCCAATTGTCTGACTTCTATAAGCCTCCCATAAGGTCTTCTCTGCTTTTGGCTGATAGGGAGAGAGATGGCAAATAGTAAAATGATGATCATGTTTTGAAGATTTCAATGGAAATGATAGGATCACCTTCAGAGACAAGTTGGGATTGGTTCCTATATTAGATAGCAAAACTGTAATAGTTATCAGAATTTATTTACCTGTATAATTGTTAATACTGGAAAATTAAGCAAGGTTTTCCCAGGAACAAAACAGATGGAAAGCCTAATAAAGTCTTACTTGTTATGTAACAAAATCTAGTACAGCAAATAGAGGCCTGTCTAGTCATCAAAATGTAGAATGTAGAAGGGAAAAGTCACTTTGAAGAAAACCCTTGCTTACTCTGCCTAAGTGTATACTGTAAAACCACCTTGCGTTCCCCAAAGGGACTTACAGTCTGGGTAATAATGTGCTAGGAACAGGGAAAAAGCCACACTTCTTGAAATATTGTATTATTAGTTCTCAGTTAATGCTATTACCTGGTGTTATTATGGCCCACCAGTTGGAGTGGGATCAGATTATACAATAATTTTCTTCCCAAGAAATCCATGGTGACATTTTCAGTTCCTGGATACATTATTAAAATACAACAAGCATGGCATAAAAAATACAAGGGTGGGAATGGAGAGGTAGCTCAACCCCCAGAATGGATGTAAAAATGCCGGAAGTAGTAGCACACACTTGTCATTCTAGTACATAAGTGGAGACAGGAAGATCCCACTGGTTAGCCAGTCTAACCTACTTGGTAAGCTCCAGGCCACTTACAGATCCTGCCTCAAAAAAGGTGGAAAGCATTCCTGAGGAACAATACTCAAGACTGGCCTCTGGCCTTCTCATGCATGTATACACATGTACCTGAACACAGTAATTTTTTTTAAAAAAGGACTAAAATAGAAAAAAAATAGCATAAGATCAGATTGAGCACTCCCCCCCACCCAAGGTGTGTGGTCTTGCTCTAGCCCAAGCTGACTTGGAATTCACTATATAGTCTCAGACTGGCTTCAAACTCACAAGATCCTCCTACCTTTGCCTCCTAAGTACTGGGGTTAAAGGTGTGCGCCACCACACCATGCTCAGACTGAGCACTTTCGAAAATCAATAGGTAATGATAAAGATAACTTCATTTTTAAGATTAAAGAAATGGAGGATAAAACTGCAAGTGGCGACATCATGATCTAGGGGAGCTCCTTGTAACTAAAGGATAACAGCATTCAAACTTGGTTTTATGGATGCTTCTGCACAGTATGCTGGCACCTTACAACCCCACTTAGGGTTGATCCTAAAGGACAATGAAGAGATTAATTCTCCCAATAGAAAAATTCTGGTCACATAAATGGTCAGAAGCACAGATAGCTGTCCCACTGATTGAGTTGGCTTACACGGTCAAGAATTTGGAAAAAGCAGAATTGAAATATTGATAAATACAGTTGAAGAAGTAGACAGCCCTCTTGGAATGGGTACACAATGTAAGGATAGTCATGTCCCACATAACAAGGCACCAGAGAAATCCACTATGGAAGAGGATCTTAGATAAGATATTCTGTTCTGTGACTGTCACCCATACTCTTGTCTAACAGACTCCTGAACAAAGTAGCCATAGCTACTGTTAAAATGCTAAAACTGCCAACAGAAGAGCCTCAGTAGTAGTCATAGCCAGATTGGCTTTGGGGGAAGTCTATACTGAGGAGCTCAGGCTTGACAACATGGTTCTTTGGATTGACCAGTTCTACAGCCTGGAAGTTGCTGTGGGTTGTAGGCACTATCTTTTCCTCTCCAGTCAACCACCTCTTCTAGGGACTGCCTTAGAACAGAGTGGTGACATACTAATATTGAGCTCCTTTTGATGCCTATTCCAGGGTCCCTCTTCTGCTACCTTCTCCATTTCTCTTTCTATAACCAATTCTAATAATATGTCAGAGAAAATGTCAGCCTTTCCCTTTGGACTGGACATGGAATCAAACTGGGCCCAGGACAGGGTTGTCTATTGGATTTTGCCTTTCAATATATAAACTGAAAGACTAGATGAGGCAAGGTGAGCCATACTCCCACCCTCAAGACCACCAGAAGAGGGTGGGTTACCTCATTCATCACTAGGATTCTATTAACTGGAAATCCTGGGAATGGGAAGAAATGGACCAAAATACCCCTTCTGAACACACAAATGAGGAATGATAAAATAGAGTGACAGTGTGCTGAGTTCTTGTGATAGGGATTAAGACCTGACCTTTAGCTTACTCTATGCAGCCTTTGGAGAGGAAGAAAAGCTTTGGAGGAGCCATGAATGCCTGGAAGCTAGTGATCCTCTATGCTCTTGTTTCTTCCTCTGTATCTTTATGTCCTAGGTAAACTCTGAACACAAAACACTCAAGACCACAGAGAATGATTAAGTCTTTGGAGTGTCAAAGATTCTTTTATGAATCTGATGCAGACCAGTTAGTCTTCTTACCTGAAAAACATGCATGTGGATACCCACAAAAACATGAACAATCTCCAGGGGCAGTTTCTGATCTACTGAAGCATTCCTCATCTTTAAGGCTGAGCAGGAGAAAATCTGTCCAACTACTTGAAACTATAATGCTATCAAAGAATCCAGACACAGAGAATTGCATATTGTATAATTTCATTTATATAAAATGTCCAGAATAGACCAATGGGAGGAGGAAGGAGCAAGGTAAATTAGGAAGTTTGGGGTTTCTCTTGAGGGTGATAAAAACATTCTAAAACTTTTAACAGAGATGGCTGAATAACTGAAATATATCGTTAAAAGCCACTGAACTGTATACCTTAAATGGATGAACTGTATGGTACATGAGTTTTATCTCAATAAAGCAGTTTTTAAAAAGTGACTTAGGAATTATAAATAACCACCCATATATATGTACTTCAGTCCACATTCAATAGGGGCAGGAAGAACCACTAGAGAAATACAAGGGAGGGGCTCTGAATGTGGCATATAGGTTAGATAGGAAAGGATTCCAGAAAGAATGAGGTTTATATGTATCACCTTGAACTTAAAAGGAAATGAAGCATCACAACAGTTTTAAGCAAAAGTGACTTGATCAGCTCTATACTTTAGAAACAAGAGTCTGACTCATCAAATTAGACATTTAAAACAACTGAACTTTAAGGTACTGAAATGGGAAAGGTCCCCCGGGAACAAGATAGACTGGAGAGCACAAAGCTAAAGGAAACTGCTATGCAAGAGATTAAGGGGACCAGAACACCCCCTCCCCGCCAATGTAGAGTCAGGAAACTGGCTTTGGGGAGGACTTAAAAAATGTCTTGCCAAAGCTAGAGAGAAGCTTAGGGAGGATTCCGATTCAGAACCCCAGTTCCCTGGACTCTGCCCAGCTACCACTAACATTCCAGCTGCTCCGCTGACAGGTAAGTTCTGTTCTCCCTTTTGAAGAGAAATGCACTTAGAAACATGTTTCCAAAAAACATTGCTAAGGGTTTTATTTCTAAGAGGAAAATAATAAAATAAAATTAAAATAGGCTTCAGTTGGAACCAAGTTTGTTTTGCCTTTTTTTTCCCTTTTGAACAAATTAATTACACACCAACAATCTTCTTTTATTACAACATGAACCCAGGAGGAGGAAAGGAGACAGGGGAGAATGGGGAGTATGAGGACAAGCACCAAAAGCCTTCTTCAGACCATAGGGAACCCTGTTGAGCCCCCAACAAAATTCAGTTGAAATAAAAAACTAAGCACAGCTATGTGAAGTTTCCTCCTCCTGAGTGGACCAGTAAAGGGAGGGGGGGAGTGTGAAGGAGGGAGGCAAAAGAGTGAATGAGAAGGGAAGGGGAGGTTAGTGTAGCATGTCCTGACCAGGATCAGAACTGGGGGAAAGAGAGAGATCCCCTAGTTTGCATTATACCCTGGCCTTAGTCTCTGGAATGGTGCTGGCCCAGCCCCAGTTGCCCTCCCCTCTGCCAATCTATCTACCTCTGGTGTCTGGGAATGCTGGTTAGAGGTTACCAGGGACGGGAGGACTCCAGGGGCCGGCCCCCAGGAGCTGAGGTCTGAATAATACCTTGGAGTCAGAATATAAAAATCACAGGACTGGGGTGAGTGGGGGAACGGGTCCTCCCCGCACCTGCACTCCCACTTCCAAGTAGGTATGATGGTCAGAAAGAGGATCCTTGAGGCCAAGGGGGTCTTTGTTGGGTTCTGTGCTAAACTCAGCCACTGTCACAATTGTTGCTGAGGTGGCTGCTGTGGGCAAGACATATGCAGCTGGGAAGTCAGAGTAGAGAAAGGGGCTGAGGGGCTGGAAGCAGCCTCTAAGGCTGCTTCTAAGCCATCCTGGATCTCCTGGGTGCTGGGGCTGCCAGTGGTGGGGAGGGATGCAGAGGGGGCCTCACCCCCAGTCTCCTCCTCCAGCTCTTCGTCCTCCTGGGCTTCCTTGGCCTCTGGCCCTGAGCTCCGTACCCTCTTTGGCTCTAGCTCCTCTCGGGCTGGATCATCGGCCTCCCCACCCCGATCCACCTTCCGCCGCCGCCGTTTCTCCAGGGCCCGGCCCCGAGCCCTACTCCCATGGCGCTCTGCCTTCTCCAGCTGTGATCACAGACAGGCAGAAAGACAGGTTGTGAGTTGGATGTGGTGGTACATGCCTATAATCCCAGCACTCACAAGGCTGAGGCAGGAAGACTGCCTTAAATTCAAAGCCAGCATGGGCTATACAGAAAGTATCAGGCCAGCCAAGGAATCATAGTAAGATCCCATCTCAACTCCTCCCCACCCAAAAAGAATGTAAATTATGGGTAGACCAGTAGTCATGGCCTGACCCCATCTCTTCACCTCCAGAAGTGTGTGAATTCTTTCTAGATCTGGAGGCTGTCCAGCCTGCAGCAGCTGCCAGATGTTATTGTTCTCATCTAGGGTCACCTCAAGTAGATCTCCCTCCATCATGAGCTCCTCCAGAGGGACCCGTGTTGCCTCAGGCAGTTCTATCACAGGGCCAGTCAACTGTGGCAACAGTGATGATAGCAGCTCCAGATCTGGGGGTTTGGGGAAAGGCTGAATTAGAAGATCTCCTTGATCTTATCCTATACCACTATGACAGGGTTGAAGACATCATGGGTCACACTAATGATATCCAGTCAACACACTACCCACACCACATCTAGACCTACCTCTCTTACCTGAGCCCTCCTCTGTGGCTACCTTCTCAGGATTGGTCACACTGTCTCCATTCTCCAGCATACCCTGGACCTACCAAGAAAGGCAGGAAAGGGCAAGAGTAATTGACAAGCCATGTCCTACTCTTCCTTGACCTCAAACACAGGAGCCTCCAGTTCCTGGAGGAGGGCAGACAAAGGGTGCAGGGCCCAGGGATGTAGACAGAGATAGGTTGGGGCAAGGAGGTTAGGCCAAAGCTGAAGCCTATATAGGGCACAGGCTAAGGAACAGGAATTTGATAAAAACTGGGCTGAGAATTTTACCTTAGGCATATCCTTGCCAGTACCCTCTCTGAAAGAGTCAGAGGCAAGATCTGAAGAGTAGGTAGGGGGCTCCTCAGGCCTGGATTCAGCCTGTAGCTCTTGGCGGAGTTCGGCCAACCGTCCCAACAGAGCAGTCACTTCCTCAGATGCCAAAGCCTGTCTGGCACGCCCTTGCCAGCTGATAGCCCTCTCTGTGAGGCACTGTAGGGCCTCACCTTCAGGCAGCCGCACAGGCAGTCTCTGAAGGGCTACCAGCAGTGCCAGGATGGTCTCTAGACGCGGGCGCCGTGAGCGCATACACAATGGGCACAGGAATTTTGTGTCCCATTCCCACCAGGTCAGCAGTGGAGATGAGGTAGGACTGGATCTTGGGGAGCTGAGGAGGCGGGGCACTGTCACACACCGCCCATGGAACCAGTCCTGACACAGGTCACACTGCAGAGCTCCTACCCCAACTGGCACTTGCCCACACACACAGATGGAGGTTGTAGAAGTTGTGTTTGATAGTGGACTAGGCTTGGCTGAGTTTGTACGACGAAGCTGCAGGATACCTTCCTTCTCTTTCTGTTCTCCCTCTTTGAAGGCCACGATCTGCCATGCCCAGTACAGGAGGGAATCACAGGTTAGCAACTTGTCTCCTTCCTTTATAGGCCATCTCAACACCCCACTCCCAAACCAGGAAAACTGAGCTCAGGGAGAAAGTGGTCTGCCCATGTTCACAGGGCTCAGACATTCAATCATTGTCAGGCTCTTTGCCCAGCTGTATCTAAGCTCCTTACCACAGAGCCTGGGTCCCTGAGGTCCTGCGCAGACAGCCCCAGTAGCTCTGTGTCAGATTTGTACAACCCCAGCTCCTTCTCCATCCACCGGCTGCGCTTGGTGCTATCTGAGCCAGCATCTGCACACGGGCAGAGCACCTGAGGCAGGCAGACAGAGGGAAATGACCAGGCTTCCCTACCTCCCATGCCCTCTCCTCCCTTCCTCAGTGCCCCTCAAAAACCCATGTTCTCATATGAGCCATCTAAAAAACAGCCAGACTATGCAGAGAGGCTATATAGGTCAAAGTGCCAGGCCTTACCTCCAATAGCGTATAGCATGAGTTCTTCTTGAGGAAGGTCTTGGAGGCCTTCTCTCTCCAGGAGTGTGCTGTCAGTACCTGCAGCTCTAGTTGTCTCAGTTCCTCCAGACCCACAGGGAGGTCCCGACCCACAGCCACCAGGCCTTCTAAGTCATCCAAGCAGGGGTAGTGGTCACCATTCTGAGTATAGGGGCAAGAAAAAGCTGAATTCAACAGGCCAATATCTACTTACTCTCTGGCCTGGCCCCTAAGCTGGGAAGAGATACTGTACTCACAGTTTCCAAGTAGAAACAATAGGCGTTGTCCTCAGGAACACACCTACCTGGCTCTCTACCATGACACCTGTATCTACTGACTGGCTCAGTCCAAGTAGCCAGTAGGTCTCCAAGAATACCAGACTAGCTATTCTGTTGTAGTCTTTGTCTTCTACACTCTGACAGGGGTCTGCCTTGTTCCAATATCATAACACCCTCCCCCTCCCCCATCCTACCATCCTCATTTTAACCAGTACCCCATGTCCTTCAGGCCAGTCTCGTAAGTCCCCCTTTACATTGTTCTTCAAGAATATTTTGCCTCTTCACAATGTGCTGTGCACCATTCCTATCTTTAGCCATCTAACACAGCATAGTCAAGCATACATGCCATCTCTCCTTGCTAGACAGAAAGTCTGGGGTATGGATAGGGGACAGGGTCCTCACTTGGATCTCATCCACATCAGCAATCCATGCCCGGGCTTTAGCAAGTGCTTCCTTGAGAGCCTGGATATTGGGTAGGTGAACAGGGATGTTTTCTGCTTCATGAATTATGGCCTCAAGTGTGGCTGGTGGATGTTTCTGTCTAAAGAAGAGAGAGAACAAAAAGAGGACCCAGTCTAGCACAATCTAAAGACCAGTGGTTCAGCCTGAGCAGTAGAATATGTATGGGTCCATTGGGTACTTGTTATTCCTGCTGTCACCTGGTCCTACTTGCTGGTATCGTGGAATGGATAACTGCTGAGCCCTGCTTCTTCTAGACTGCATGTACCCATACATCCTCTACCATAGCTCTTGCGCCTGTTTGTCAGTTACTCTGTCAATGCCTACACACATCACTTATGTGTATAACCTACGCCTGCAGTCACATGTGGCATCTCTCTACCCATATATGGCCATATGCCTGTCCCTTTTGCTCCTCTGCATGTATGCATGCCACTCTATCAGGCCAGTCCTCTCTCTCTCTCTCCATATATATATATATATATATATGCCCATTCTTCTGCGCTTCTCCGTCAGCCTATCTTGCCTCTCTGTATATACACATTTAAAGAGAGATAAAGATAGATATATATATATATAGAGAGAGACAGAGACAGAGGACAAAAGGGAGAAGATTCAATATACCCATACAGGAGCATATGATGCTCAAGGCCACCCACAAGTTTTCTTAGGGTTCTCCACTAAACTCTGAAGGATGGAGAAAGACAGGAAGAGAAAGAACTAGACCTACCTGGCTTCCAGGCAGAGGTGGGCTTTCTCCTCCCAGCGTTCAGCAATGGTCAGCAGCTCCTGCAGCTCTGCCTGGGCCTTATCCACAGCAGGGCTAGGCGCTACACTGTTGCCCGCAACCAACAGTCCCCGCATGACAGCCAGGGTGCCCCTTCGGGCAGAGGGAGCCAGCGTGCGTTTTACCTCATCCAGCCACCGTGCCTGTTCCACCTGCCGCTGGAGCTGCTGGGCCTCAGGCACCTCCACCCCCAGCTGCTGCCCCCTCTCCAACAGGGACTGAAGTAGCCCTGGACTGGAGGGCAGTGAGACCAGGGCCTCACGGGCCTCAGTCTGGTAGGCTTCCACCTGTTCGAGAATACCCTACCAGAATACAGGAGGAAGAATAAACTCCTCAGCTGGGTCCACTTAAAGAGGTCCCACCACCATATGCCCTTGTCCTAGTACTTCCTTCCCTTCTAACCTTTAGAGAAAAGGAAGTCTAACCTCAGGAATATATTAAAATGCTCACTCCTATGCATTTAAAATAATAAATGGGACTTACTCTCAGAGCACTGAGAATACTCTGCCCTGTATACTATACTACACTCTTTAAACAAACCCTCATGCTTACCCTAGGGTCCCCTGTCTTCTCCATCCTACTCCTCCTCCTCCTCTACAAATTTTATTCATCTTTCCAGACCCAACAAGCACCCTTGTTACCTTCTTCTCCACCTCCTCCAGCAAACTTTTCCTTGACTCTGTATCTTGTACTCATAACCTTGCTCTCTAGCCCTCAAATCTCATATCTAAGAGGCACTTTACTAAAACTTGCCTTATATTTCCCACTATTCCCTTACACATGCACCCATACCCTGCCTCATCCAAATAATGGAAACTTTCTAAAGGAGCTCAAAGTAGCCTGTTGCTCAGGTTTCCCAATCCCCCAATGCCCGAGTGAAAACTAGAAATCCATCTGTCCTCACCTTGACATCCCCAATCTGGTGCATGGCACAAGGCAGGTTGTTCATCTGGCCTAGAAAGGCCCGTAGCTCAGCCAGGGTCATCTGTAGACCAGCCACCCTGTCAGGGCTATGAAGTTTCACATATGGGGTTTCAGATTCAAACCCAGTCCTCTCCCTCCCACCTATGTGCTAAGACCTGATATCTTTCCTTGCCATACCTGTCCACCTTGATATTGCAACCTCAGTGTTTCCCCAACTGCCCAGGTTATAGGAAGGGTTTTAAAAATATAAGCATATTCATAGAATGAAGGGAAAGAGGAGAGAGGGAAATATTTGGAAGGTGGAGGAGATTATTAACTAACTGATGGTAATAGAAGCCAGGCTTTATTCCTACCCCACTACCCACATGGAGCTGGCAAGCTAGGGAAGCATTGAGCCACACCCATGATCCATGAACATTTTAATCTATTCTACGGGGAGTCAAAAACTGGGCAGCTCCAGTTATGTTCAAGTTTTCCTAGCTGTGTCCTGTTCTTGCCCCTAAACCTCCCATAATTCCTTTCTGATCACAAAATGACTCAACCTACCTCTCAAATACTCTCTAAGTCCTGATAAAAAGAAATAATTCCAGCTTTCTTATTGCTGGGATTCTCCTCTCTATGCTAAACTGCAAAATCCTCCTTGTACTCTGCAATACTTTTCAGGCCATCTCACACTTGGAAATTTCCTGCTAATATTCCATGTACCCAATGGTATTCAGAGTCCATCCCTTGAAACATACTTTTCCTAAGTACTGGATCGTCAACAAACCATCTGTGCCCCAACTCCTCATGCCAACATACCCAGCTTCCTGGCCACTGACCAGTCCCAGAGCTCGGGATACACAAGTCTCTGCCTCACTCAAGCAGTTCTTTAGTCGCTGCAGCAGCTCACTGTTAGGAAACCTTCGCTCACGAGCCTCAGATTCTAAAGCCCTCAGTTCTTCAAGACCTGGGGGGAGAATGAGAGCAGCAAGGAGAAGGCAGTATTAAGTAAAGGCAGAGGAAATAGGTGAGGGGTACAGAAGAAAAGACAATAGAACTTGCCTGTGGAATCCC
>PVHP010036324.1:0-17998 GCA_004024765.1 Zapus hudsonius | reverse complement strand
TAGGGTCTCACTCTAGCTCAGGCTGACTTGGAATTCACTAGGTAGTCTCAGGGTGGCCTCGAACTCATGACTTTCCTCCTACCTCTGCCTCCCCAGTGCTGCAATTAGAGTCATGTGCCACCACACCCAGCTTGTGTGTGTGTGTGTGTGTGTGTGTGTGTGTGTGTGTGTGTGTGTGTGTGTGTGTACACCAGGGCCTCTTAACTCTGCAAACAAACATCAGACACTTGCACCAGTTTTTTGCATCTGAGGGGATTGTGCGTGGTAAGGAGCATGCATGGTGATATTATATAATCCAAACCTCTCAATCAAACCAGGGCACAACCCAGACTATGCCCCCAGCAACTGTTCTTCCTTTCTTGTGGACTCCTTACGAAGAAGCCCTGGGCAGTGACTTTCTCCTCCAGGCCAACGCTGCCCCTTTGGCTGTCACTACTGTTTTGCTCTCTCTCTCTCTAAACTTTCTTCCCGCTTTACATTTGTTGTGTTGGTTTTTTCAAGGTAGGGTCTCACTGTAGCTCAGGCTGACCTGGCACACTCACTCTGTAGTCCTGGGCTGGCCTCAAACTCATGACGATCCTATTTCTGCCTCCTGAGTGCTGGAATTAAAGTCATGGGCCACCATTTCGGGTCAGCTTGACTATTTGTTGGAGCTTTTCTTCATTTTTTTGAGTAAGATGCCAAGAACCTGACAACACCCAGATAGAGACCATTGGTAACAGGTGCCTGACTCTCCTCACCGCCCCCCTTTCTTTCTTTTTTCCAGAAGCAGTCTTACTGTATGTAGCTCAGGCTGACCTGGAACTCACTCTGTAGTCCTAGGCTGGCCTCGAACTCACAATGTTCCTCCTACCTCAGCCTTCCAGAGTGCTGGGATTAGAGACATGTGCTACCATGCCTGGCTGAATAATATATATATATATATATATATATATATATATATATATATATATATATATATATATATATATATATATATATATATATTGGTTTTTTGAGGTAGGGTCTCACTCTAGCTCAGGCTGACCTGGAATTCACTATGTAGTCTCAGGGTGGCCTTGAAGTCATGGCGATCCTCCTACCTCTGCCTCCCGAGTGCTGGGATTAAAGGCATGTGCCACCACACCCGGCTGAATAAAATATTAATAAATAAAAGGGGTTGGGAGATGACTCAGAGGTTAAAGGCACTTGCTTGCAAACTCTGTCAGCCTGGATTCAATTCCTCAGTGGCCACAGAAAGCTAAACGCATAAAGTGGCACATGCATCTATAGTTTATTTGCCCTGGCATTCATTCCCATTCTCTCCCTCTCAAATAAATAACAAATAAAAAGCAGCTCATGTGTCTGGCATTCATTTGTAGCAGCAAGAGACCTTGGCATTTGCCCAATGCTGTAGTCATACTTTGTTTTTAATTTACTGCCACACAAACCGGCTTGATTGCATACCTGCCCTAGTGCTGTGGAAGCTTCCTAATAAGGAAATGCCATGCAGAGCTGTGATCCGGAGGTGGACTTTGCAATTACACTTACTCGTCAGTATCTTTCTGAGGCAGGCTGTGAAGTCAAGGTAGAAAAGCAGTGATTCTATAAATCAGGAAGAGGCATCAGCACCAAGAGGGAGATTCTGAAGATAGGATGGTGCTGAAGAGAACAGATTTGAAGGGACCCTTTGGCTTTCACTACTAGACTCAAAGGTGAGAAGACTTTCACTACTGTGGTAAAATAGCCTTCCCCAGAAAGGGCTATGCAAAGAAAAGTGTAACAAACAAGACACTGACTTGTGATGTGTAATCTTTTGTATGCTGTGTTTGGGGGGAGAGGGTGATAGGGTCACACTAAGTAGCTCGGGTTGGCTTTGCGTCTACTTTAGAAGTGGGGGGATATCCACACATGGCTTCTTTTCTTCCCCTTTATACAGTCTTAAGGTAGGGTCTGCAACTCTTTCTCAGACTGGTTGACTTCCTGAATCTTTGGAATTTCCTTTCTGCACTGTCCTCCATGGAAGGGATGTTTGTTTCTAGCCTGAGCCTCCTCACATCCTGCCTTCTACTGAGAGGGCTGCCTTCCTGTAAACAACCTCAGAGATGCACCCAAGATTACTAAACAGGTCAAGTTGACAACAAAACTTAACCATCACAGTGGTGTTGAGACAGGGTCTCTCATGTAGCCCAGGTATGCCCCAAAGTCTATCTATAGCCAAGAATGACCTTGAAGCCCTTGACCCTTCTGCCTTTACACCCACTCCCAAAGAATGCAAAGAAAAGTGTAACAAATAAGACACTTGTAATCCAAGTGCTAGGATTATAGCACTGTATCATTTCATAGAATAAAGGACATTTTAACACAACAGTAACAAGGGCAAATGTACAAATAAAGGATAGCCCATCACATGAAAGCAGAGTCGACGTTTAACTAACATGTTCTTTCTTTTCTTCCTTTATTTTCCCTTTTTTTTTTTTTTTTTGATTTTTCGAGGTAGGGTCTCACTCTAGCCCAGCCCAGGCTGACCTAAAACTCAATATGTTGTCTCAGGATGGCCCTGAACTCATGGTGATTCTTCTATTTCTGCCTCTCCAGTGCTGGGATTAAAGGCGTGCACCACCACACCTGGCTATTTCACTTTTCCTATGGTTGTGGTTACCTTCTCCTTGCTGGGACCAAACACCGGACCAATTTTTATTTTGGCTTACAGAATGAAGGAGAAGCTTCATGGTGGCAGGAAAAGAAGTAGAGCAAAGGCTGGACATCACCTTTGCCACAACAGGTAGAAAACAGCAGCAGGAGAGTGAGCTGATTAACACTGGCAAGCTAGGAACTAATAAAGCATCAAGTTACACCCCTAGTAATACACCTCCTCCAGCAATGCTCCACCTCCCAAACTGCTATCAGCTGGGGATCATACATTCAGGACACACGAGTTTATGGGGACACCTGATTAAAATCATCATACTTTTCTTCCTCTTTTTTTTTTTTTTTTTTTTTTCGAGGTAAGGTCTCACTCTAGCGCAGGCTGACCTGAAATTCACTGTGTAGTCTCAGACTGGCCTTGAACTCATGGCGATCCTCCTACCTCTGCCTCCCGAGTGCTGGGATTAAAGGCGTGCACCACCACTCCCGGCTCGGCCTTTTTTCTTGTTTTGATTTGTTTTTAATTATAACATAAGTCAGCAAAATTACCTGAGTTTGTTTACATGACTAAAATTCATTTAAGAATAACAGTTACTCTTCTAGAGTAAGGAAGTGTAGGTCAGAGTCAATCTAACCATTAATAAAAACTGTTGTTTAAATTGCATATTCAATATAGAAGGAAAATAATGCAGGGGTTTAGTGGCAAAGGAATGTGGAAAAGAATACCAAATTATGACATAGGCGAGGCATGGTGGTGGCTCACACTTTCAATTTCAGCACTTAGGAGGCTAAGGTATATGGATCACCATACTTAGAAAAAAAATATGCCAGGCGTGGTGGCACACGCCTTTAATACTAGCACTCGGGAGGCAGAGGTAGGAGGATTGCCGTGAGTTCAAGGCCACTCTGAGACTGCATAATGAATTCCAGGTCAACCTGGACTAGAGCGAGACCCTACCTCGAAAAACCAAAAAAAAAAAAGAAAGAAAAAAATAGGGGCAGGAGAGATGGCTCAGCAGCTAAGGTATTTGCCTGCAAAGCCTAACAACCCAAGTTTGATTTCCCAGTGCCCACATAAAGCCAGATGTTCAAAGTGGTGCATGTATCTGGAGTTTGTTTGCAGTGGTTGGAGGCCCTGGCATGCACATTATCTCTATCTCTCTCTACTTGCAAATAAAAAAACACAAACATAATTTTTATTTGCAAGCAGCGGTAGGGATGTGGGGAGGGGGGAAACATGGTTATGCCAGGGCCTCCTGCAACTCCAGATGCATAGGTCACTTTGTGCATCTGGTTTTATGTGGGCACTGTGGTGTACCACCATGACTGATTTTTAAGTGCTTTTATTATCCTGTGATTTGGGTGCTGTGATTAAGCACAAGAGTCAGTCATGCTCAGAGTCCCCTGGCCACAGAAAACATGACCTAGGAGGCAGGCTACCCAGTGAAGAGGTGGAGGAACCTTTCAAGGTCTTCATCAGATAAAGTAGGGAGTGAATTCTCCAGGAGAATAGATGGTGCTGGCTGTGCTGAGCCCAAGAGGTGATACTGGTTGGTGTGGACCTGCATGTTCTTAGAGGAAGGCTAAGGCATTTAGACTTCATTCAGAATGCACTTGAAAGATGTTCAAGCCTTTTAGCCTGGTGTGGTTGGGCGTGATTATAATGCTGCCCTTGGGAGGCTCGGGCGGAGGATTGTTGGGAGTTGGAGGCCCAGCCTGTGCAAGGACATGTCTGAAAACAATGCAAAACAAAATGCACACCTGAGGCAGAGGTAGGAGGATCACCATGAGTTCGAGGCCACCCTGAGACTACAGAGTGAATTCCAGGTCAGCCTGGGCTACAGTGAGACCCTACCTTGGGAAACCAACCAACCAAACAAACAAAAAACCCACCCCCCAAAATAAACAACACATTGTAGCTTTTTAAGCAGGAATACATACATGGGGGTGGGATATTTGAGATAATTTGGGCTGTTCATACATGGTTTGATGCATCACCTTTAATAAACCCACACTGTGATGTTGACGAAAAGTTCCAATCATATTGGGAGAGGATTCCATGTGCCAGTTGGGAGTATAAAATAATCTTTGTTTTTTTGAGACAGGGTCTTACTCTAGTCCAGGCTGTCTGGGATGGCCTTGAACTCATGACGATCTTACCTCAGCTTCCTGAGTGCTGGCACTAAAGATCCGCCCTTAGACTAGACTTTTTTTTTTTAATTATTTTTAAAAAATATTTTATTTATTCATTTTCAAGCAGAGAGAGAGAGAGACAGAGAGAGAGAGAGAGAGAATGCACCAGGGCCACCACCTTGTGGGTCTGGTTTATGTGGGTCCTGGGGAATTGAACCCAGGGCCTTAGGCACTGGAGCCAAGTGCCTTAACCGCTGAGCCATTTCTCCAGCCCTAGACTAGACTTTTTTAAGTGACTAACTGAACATAAATAGAATTCCTCATGGCCTGGGCACTGGACAAATAAGATCAGGGTGCCTGCCTGCCTGCTGCCTTTTTCCCCAAGTTCCTCCCAGTGGACTTGTTAGGCGGCTGTGGACAGGACGCTTATCACGCTGCTGCAGGTCTGACTTGCCTCAGAGTAAGTAAACAAGCCTGAAAGATCAAACCTGAGGTTCCCTCCCACCAGTGCTCCTTCTTGTCCTTCTTCAAGACTCAAGGACACATAAGTCACACTGGAATCTTCCCAGTCTTACTTCTTGGAATTCTTCCAATTTCTGGAAAAAGGATTCATCAACAGTTCTCAAATTCAAGGATCCTAAGCTTCAGAGACAAGTTTTGACCACACATGGAGACTGGGAGACCATTCCAGAACTGGAACTTCTGGATTGGAATCTGGGCTTGGGCAAGGATGGCAGCCCCAAGATCATTCTGATTCCAGTGACCAGTGGATCACAGTGAACAGTAGCAGCAGCTGTCAGCAGTTATGACCTGAGCAGTGGTGGCTGGTGGCAGCCAGTGGTGGCTGTCTTGGGGTGGTGGTGGACAGGTCAGGTGAACTGTGCAATGATTTCTGGGTATTATAGTCCAGTAGAATTGTAGAATTTGCATCGTGTTTGGTTTTAGTTCAAGCTATTTCTAGGTTAACTTCTTAATTCAGCTATTTTGCTCAGCCGACCTGAGATATCACAGATTAGAACTGGGTTTCGGGTAAGTATTAAGTATCTCTGGCTGAGTCTCTGTTATCCCATTTATCTGAACAGCCAGATTTGTCAAAGGACTAGTAACCCTCAGGGGGTATCAATGGGAAAGCAGGAGTCTCTCTCCTTGACACACCTCTTAGAGAACTTTGTTAAGAACATAAACTTAAAAAAAAAAATCAAGATGTCAGATGAGATTTCTGTCTTCTGTGTTTGTCAGTTTCTGAGGTTACAGCCCACAAATTTAGGCAAGTGTGACTTATTTCTCTCTCTCCCTTGCTGGGTCTCGGACCCAGAGCTCTGAACAAGCATTATACAGCTGAGCTATATCCTACCCTACAACCCATCTCTTTCAAAGATGTCATTTTTTTTTTTTACTTTTTATTGACAGCTTCCATAATTATAGACAGTAAACCATGATAATTCCCTCTACACCTCCACTTTCCCCCTTTCAGGTCTACCCTCCATCATATCACTTCCCCCTCTCAATTAGTCTCCATTTTATTTCAATGTCATCATATTTTCCTCCTATTATGAAGGTCTTGTGTAGGTAGTGTCTGGCACTGCGAAGTCAGCATTATCAAGGCCATTTTCTGTCTGGAAGTTTGCACTGTAAGCAGTCCTACCCTTCATTGGCTCTTACACTCTTTCCACCACCTCTTCCACAATAGACCCTGAGCCTGGGGAGGTGTGATAGAGATGTCCCAGTGCTGAACACTCCACTGTCACTTCCCAGCACTCTGGTGCCTTTTTTTTTTTTTTCCGAGGTAGGGTCTCCCTGTAGCCCAGGCTGGCCTGGAATTCACTCTGTAGTCTCAGGGTGGCCTTGAACTCAAGGTGATCCTCCTACCTCTGCCTCCCGAGTGCTGGGATTAAAAGTGTGCACCACCACGCCCGGCTTCCCAGGACTCTGGTGCCTTTTGAGTCATCCGGGTGGTTACAGCCATCTGGAAAGAGAAGTTTCTCTAGACAAAAGTGAGAGTAGCATTAGTACTTGAAAATACACTCCACGAAATTGCGTGTCATCCTTGTGCAGGGGCCATGCTAATCTTTTCTGTATCCTTCCAATTTTAGTATGTGGGCTGCTGAAACGAGCACTAGTATTTGAAAATACATATGAGAAAAAATGATTATAAGGCAGTTTGGTGGGCATAATATATGCGTTTAGCCAGACAACAGCAGGTGTTACTCCCCTAAGACCCATGACATCCCCCACCATAGGCTTCTGGCTAGGTCTTCAGTACCAGGCATTAATTCCCTCCCATGGAGCAGGCCTTCAGGCCAATAAGAGATTCGTTGGTTTCCTCCATAACGGACATGCCACCATTGCACCAGTTGGCACATTTGGCCTGGCTGGCCAGTTTTAAGGCTTGCAAGGCCCACTGCTGTTTATTAACTATTTATGCCTTCTTTCTCCCATAGGGCTGCATGCAGCCACAGCCTTTTCCAGTCTTCTGTCAGCTGGTTAAGAGGAAGGTTTCTAGCTCAGGTCCAGCTTGATTTCTCATTGACCTGCACCCAAGCCTGTGGGGTCTTCAACAATAGGGTCAAATTCTGGTGGGCAACCAAGAGCCCTGGCAATGGCCTGTAATGTTTTGGAGGCCTCAGAAACCTCCCTTGCCAACAACTCACTGGAAGGTATCCCATCCCTGGCACTGAAATTTTTTTTAGTAATAATCTATGGCTTCTGGGTGTGCCATTCTCCAAAGTAGATTTCTATATGACTTATTCTAAACCTCTTGAGTTTTGATGAATCCTCCTCCCACCCTTCCTTTACCCAATCTCTTCCCCGCCCCCACTTAGGCTATTGCACCCCTAGTAATCTGTCCATTTATTTACATATATACAATACCCTCCCCTTAAGTCTTTTCTCTCCTCCCTCCCTTTCTAGCTCACTGACCTCTACTATTGACTTTTACTCCAGCTCACATATAAATTTAAGCATTTGTAGCTAAGATCCACAGATGAGAGAACATGTGGTGTTTGGCTTTTTGATACTGGGTTACCTCACTTAGTACAATCCTTTCCATTGCCTTGCAAATTTCATAATTTCATTTTTCTTTAGCACTAAATAGAACTCTGTTGTATAAATGTACCATATCTTCATTATCCATTCATCAGTTCAGGGACATCTAGGCTGGTCCCATTTCCTAGCTATTGTAAATAGAGCCACAATAAACATGCATGAGCAAGTATCTCTAAGGTAGTGTGTAGCGTCTTTAGGATATATGCCAAGGAGTGCTATAGCTGGGTCATATGGTTAAGCCTATTTTCAGCTGTCTTAGGAGCCTCCACACTGCTTTCCACAATGGCTGGACCAGTTTACATTCCCACCAACAGTGTAGAAGGATTTCAAAGGTACCTCTTTTAGCCTAATGCACTGGAAATCCTAGGACCTGAGTTTGATCCCCAGCACTGTAACAACTTGTTAGTGGCAATGAGTGCTGAAAGTGCTCACAAGTCCCCCCAGTTCATTGTCCTTTTTTTTTTTTTTTTTTTTTTTTTTTTTTTTTTTTTTTTTGGTTTTTTGAGGTAGGGTCTTCCTCTAGCCCAGACTGACCTGGAATTCACACTATGTAGTCTCAGGGTGGACTCAAACTCACAACTATCCTCCTACCTCTGCCTCCTGAGTGCTGGGAATAAAGGCATGCGCCACCACGCCCGGCCCAGTTCATCATCTTGAATGTGAATTCAAAGCCTTTTATTGGCCTTGGTTCCTTCTTTATCATACTTTATCATACAGATTTGGGGGTTTAAAACTTGTCTTTTTTTTTTTTAATTAAGACAAGGTTTATTTTCACTACAGTATGAGAGGGCTGGATGTGGTGGGTCACATTTGTAATCTCAGCATTTGGGAGGCTGAGATAGAATTGCTGAGAGTTTGAAGTCAGCTTGGTCTACATAGTTGCTGGCCAGCCTAGACTAGAGTGAGACACAGCTTCACAAAAACAACAAAAAGGCAGTTTACAAAATAAAGTGTTATCTGAGCATGCCATAAACAAACAAACAAACAAAAAACCTAAAAGCTGATGAGCCTGCCAAAATCCTTAAATTTGAGCCAGGTGTGGTGGCGCATGCCTTTATTCCCAGCACTCAGGAGGCAGAGGTAGGAGGATAGTTGTGAGTTTGAGGCCACCCTGAGACTACATAGTGAATTCCAGGTCAGTCTGGGCTAGAGGGAGACCCTAAAAACTTCTTAAGTTTACTTAGCAATTTCTTTTTTTTATTAAATATTTTATTTATTTGCAAACAGAGAGATGCATGCAGAGAGAGAGAGAGAGAGAGAGAGAGAGAGAGAGAGAGAGAGAGAGAGAGAGAGAGAGAGAGATTGGAAATCCAGACACAGGTGCCACCTTGGTGCATCTGGCTTATGTGGGTACTGGGGAATTGAAGAACCCGGGTCCTTTGGCACTGGAGATAAGTGCCTTAACCGCTGAGCCATCTCTCCAGCCCTCCTTAGCAATTTCTTGGAGAATTAAAACTCCAGAACCTGCATTATATATGAAAAAGCACACCTTATAAATGCCTTTTTCTTCTTTGAAATAACCTAAATGAACTAGACAGAATTATGAACTAATGGCTTGTAAAAACTCACCTTGAGTAAGTTACTGAAGGTACTAAATGAAAGAGGCAGAAGCTTAGGAAACCCATCCTGCTGTCTTTTTGTTTATCTGTAATGTAACTCAAAAGTAGCTGCTGGTGCTTTCTGTGTTTTGTCTCCCTGGGCTGAGCCTGTGAACACACAGATTTAATCTATAGAGGTTTGTGCAGTAATAAAACACCTATAAGAGGTTTATAATGGAACCACGACGGTTGAGTATAGTATTACAACTTCTGCGCTCTCTCCTTTTTCTCTCTCCCAACTCTGCCCTTTGTCTTGGCTCCTTTCTCACCTTACTGCCTAGAAGCCCAGAAGTAGGAGGAGCTCTCACAGCAAAGTAGCCCATCTTTAAAAAGCGAAGTGTGTATTCTGGGATGCATGTGACACGGGACTGCTGCTGGCTTTTGTTTGTCCGAGATAAGAACCGAGATAAGCGGTGCAGTGGCTTCTAATGGGGAGTTGGAGATGTCACCAGGCTCACCAGGGCACGAGACCACCCTGACTCCAGGGACAGACTTCAAGCAACAGGTGGTTTCCCCACCCAGGTCACCATGCCTGAAACTTGGTTTCTTTCTAGACCCTCTCCACTTATGGCTCCTGGGAGGGGAAACTTGGTGCTCCAACTCTGAAGGAGCCATTTCTCCAGGCTACCTTCCCTGCCAGCATCCCACACTTCTCAGGAGAGCGCCCAGGGGCGCCTGGAGGCCTGCCCGTGGGCAGCTTGCGAGTGGCCTCCCGGGGCGGACAGAGGATCCCCTAGCCTCCCTCGTGTGGGCCTCAGGAACTTGGGGGGCCCTGGGGATCCTGGAAAACCGAACTTCATCATCAGCCTTCGCAGGATCGCTGGCTGGAGGCGAGGGAAGACCCCGTCCCCCTGCCCACCCCTGGTGCCACCCAGCTGCACAGTCCAAGCAGCACAGAGCCCGCCCGCCCGCCAGTCCCTGGCAGTCCGGGAGAGGGCATCTTGAGGGGCAGCCTCCCTCTCCAGCCCGCGAGTGACACCCATCCCCACTCCCACCGAGGATGCCTGTCCGCAGTCGCTGAATGTCACTGCTCCCTCTTCCTCCCGATCAGGGCAGACACGGCTCCAGAGGCGCCCCCCACCCCAAAAAACTGCCGCGTTCGCCGGGTGGGTGCGAGGCCCGGGCGGAGGACGAAGTTTGGGGCCCTCGGCGGCGGGAGGGGGGCGCGCTGGTGACCCGGCGGACAGACACCCTCCCCGGCGTCCCCATCCCGTCGCGGACACCGGCATCCCCGCCCTCCCCCGAGGGCGGCGAGCGGAGCCCCCCGGGGCGGAGGCAGGTACCCCCGGGGCGGAGACTGGGGCGGGCGGGCGGGGTCCGGGCTGCGCCCCCGGCCGGGCCGGGCGGGCCAGCGGGCGGCGCGGGGGGGAGCGGGGCTGGGCGGCGCTGCCTCGGGCTCTGTGCGCTGCAGCCCGGAGCCGCGGAGGAGGAGGAGGCGGAGGAGGAGAAGGAGGCGGCGGCGGCGGCGGCGGGTCCCGGGCGGGGGGAGCGCAGCGCTGCGGACCCGGGCGGCTGGCAAAGGACGAGGCGGAGGCAGAGGAAGGCAGCGGGGAGACCCGGGCTGCAGCAACAAAGGGCAGCGAGCGATTGGCCGGGCTGCGGGGCGAGGTTAGCTGGGGGGGACCGGGGATGGCCGGAGGCAGCGGCGAACGGTGCACGTGCTTGTAGACACGGGCGAGTGTGCAGCCGGGGGGTGCACGCCCGGTGGGTCAGGGCTGGCTCCCCCTTCGGCGTGGGATGGCGAGAGAGGCTGCGGCGACATCGTTGCGTCTGCACCCGGCCAGGGGCTGGCAGGGTAGGGGTGTATGTGGTGGGGGAGGATGCGAGCCAGGGGGCGGGCGACTAGTCGCCCGGGACGGGACAGGAGTGAGGGTGGAGGAGGGGGGCGGGATGGAACGCTCCGGGCGGCGCGCCCGTCCGCGCGTTCCACCGCGGGAGCTGGTGACTGAAAACCTCGAATTTTAACTTCGCGTGCCCGCCCGCGCGCGCCCGCCCGCCCTCACGCGCCCACCCCTAAATCCTGCGGCCGCCGCCAGCGATCAGCTCTCACACAAACTTTAGCTGCGGGCTAGGGGGCTCTGAGGTGGGGTGGGGGAGGGGAGGGGAAAAAGGCTGCTGATTGGCGTAGTCTGCAGCCAATAAGGCCGAGCGCTTCTGCTACGGGGAGACCCAATCCGCTTCTAGAAGTCGAGGGGGCGAGGGGGGAAGTAGAGGTGGCGTGGCGTGCGAGCGAGAGAACGAGGGCTGGACCAATAGGTGCCCGGAAGGGGCGGACCCAGCGGCGCGCTGATTGGCCCTGGAGGTCGGCCCGCCACCGGGGCGGTGCCTGAGGGGGGGGAAGCTGGGTCGAGAGGTGTGTCTATGTGGAAGCGAGATGACCGGCAGGAACTTGCCCCAATGGGGGGCAGAGTGCTCAGTGAGTGGGTGACGGGCAGACCCGTAGGCCAACGGGCGTCCTGAAGTGTCCGTCGTCTCGTCCAATGGAACAGTGCCGGGGCGGGGCCGCCGCTCGGGTTTAATGAGACTCCATTGGGCTGTAATCAGTGTCATGTCGGATTCATGTCAACGACAACAACAGGGGGACACAAAATGGCGGCGGCTTAGCTCCTACCCCTGGCGGCGGCGGCGGCAGCGGTGGCGGAGGCGGCGGCACCTCCTCCAGGCGGCAGCCGCGGCTTTTCTCTCAGGCGGCGGCGGCGGCGGCGTCGGTGGTGGTGGTGGCGGCGCGCGGCCAGGTCTGTCACCCACTCCGCGCGTTCCCAGGGGGAGGAGACTGGGCGGGCGGGGGACCGAAGGGAGGGGGAGTGCCGGGGGCTCGCGACGCCCCTCCCACAGGCCTCTGCGCGGGGGTCACCGCGGGGCCGATCGGGGTCAGGCTGCCCCTGAGCGTGACGGTAGGGGGCGGGGGGGCGGCGACAGGGAGGAGGGACAGGCCCCGCCCCTCGGCCGGGCCTCCAGGGTAGAGGGCGGGGCTTGGCGGTGGGAGGGCGGGGCGCCGCGGCGTTGGGGCGGGGCTCGGGGAGTTGGAAGGAGGGGGCTGGGAGGGGAAGGTGGAGGTGGAGACTGAGCGCTGTGTGAGGGCAGGTGTCGAGACAGGCAGTTAATGGGGGGCGCAGACTAGGGAGGAGGTTGCTTACTGGGCATGTGGAATGGACTCGGGAAGCATTGCTCAGTGGGTATTGGATTGGAGGAGGAGGAAGTACCTGGCCCATGAGGCAGGTACGGTTGCTGTGATGGGAGGGAGGCAGCTGTCACTAGAAGATTCGCCAACTCAGGGGTCTATGCAGCATTAAGACAATGCAGAAGGATGGGGTGGTTCTGCCTGGGAGCGTTTCTGAGAGACTGCACAGCACACTTAATGGGAAGGGAGGAGACCAGAGTTTGCTTGCAATTTGCGAAATATATTTGCAGCAGGATCTCTCCTGGAAAAGCTGTAGGTGTCGAGAAAGTGGGCAGGACTGGTCGGAAGGTCTAGGTGGATATAACTTGGCACACCGTGCCCTGAAGGAGGATGGAGCCAAGAATGGCCTTAGTTTGAGATTCTTGTTTGGTAGGCCAGATTGCTTGGGTAAACTTGACCTGGAGTCTTGTGGGTGGAGCAGGAAGGGAAGGAGAGCATTGTTGGGAGCCTGTAGGAATTTGGTAGTTTTGAATTTGGTATGGGTTCAGGGAGTGGTGGAAGATTACAGGTCAGAAGGGGCCAGATTATAAATGGCCTCTTATGTACCATGAAGGGGTCTTACATCCTGTGGCTGGGGGCTATGATAGAGGTTTAGAAGTATATGAAGGGGTAGTGATGAATTACAGATGTGGGAAATGGGGTGTCAGAAGCAGTGAACCAAGTATGTTTGAGGTAGAGGAGCAGGAAATTTAATGTCGAAAGAATACTTGCAGACCTACATGGGCCGGGAGTGGATGTAGCAAATGGGCATTACTTGTGTTGGGATACTTTTAGTTACTTAGTATTCCAGTAAGATATATGTTTTTAAATTTTTTTTTTTTTTATTTTTTAAAATGTTTTATTTATTCATTTTCAAGCAGAGAGATACAGAGAGAGAAAGAGAGAAAGAGAATGCACCAGGGCCACCACCTTGTGGGTCTGGCTTATGTGGGTCCTGGGGAATTGAACCCGGGGCCTTAGGCACTGGAGGCAAGTGCCTTAACCGCTGAGCCATCTCTCCAGCCCATGTTTTTAAATTTTTTAAAAAGCCAGTTATTGGGCTGGAGAGATGGCTCAGCAGTTAAAACTCTTGGCTGCAAAGCTTAACGACCAGGTTTGATTCCCCAGTACCTACGTAAATCCAGATGCACAGGGTGGCACATGCACCTGGGGTTTGTTACAGTGGCTGGAGGCCCTGGTGCACCCATATTTTCTCCCCTTTCTCTCTCTCTCTCTCTCTCTCTCTCTCTCCTCTCTCCTCTCTGTCTCTGCTTGCAAATAAAAAGTTGTTCTCCAGAGGCAGAAACAGGAGTATCAGAAGTTCAAGGCCAGCTTTGGCTATGTGTAGGGTTTGAGGCTAGCCTGGGATATATGCGACCCTCTCTCAAGAGAGAGAGAAGCTGGGCGTGGTGGCGCACGCCTTTAATCCCAGCACTTGGGAGGCAGAGGTAGGAGGATTGCCTCAAGTTCAAGGCCACCCTGAGACTACATAGTGAATTCCAGGTCAGCCTGAACTAGAGCAAGACCCTACCTTGAAAAACAAACAAAAAGAGAGAGAGAGAAAGGGAGTGAGGGAGGGAGGGAGAGAGGGAGGATTGAGGAATAACTCAGTTTGTAGAGTGCTTGCCTAACAGGCATGAGGCTCTTGGTTCTGGCCCAAGCACCTCGTGTGGTGGTGCATGCCTGTGGCCCTAGCATTTGGGGAGTGGATGTAGGAGAATCAGAATTTGAAGGTTATTCTCAGCTAAATTCAAGGCCAACCAGGGCTACATGAGAACAAATAAGCAAATAAAAGAGATAGAGCAGGCTTTTTTTTTTTTTTTTTTTTTTTTTAAGATAGAAGAGGAACTTAGGAATGACATGATCATCAGAAGTTCTATTGGCTGTCCTTGGGTCTCTGAGTAGAGTGGATAAAGTTACTGCTGTTGTGTTTTAGATGTAAGGTATACTGTGAAGTAAGAGTAAATAAAGTAAGTAATGGAAGATAGTGGAAGTGTGGAAAGTTATTTTAATTGCCAAGCCATCTCCCCAGCCCTTGATAAGTTATTTTAATATGCTTTAGAAACTTTCTTGGGCCTTCTTGGGCTGGCTAGAAAAGACTTGAGTGTTCTGGTTCACAGTTTCTTAGCTAGTTCTGAGCAGCAAGCCTTGGGTTTTCTATTTGCATAAGCCCAGCTGCATTTGCACCTAGAGAAGGGAGTTGATTTAAGAAGGAAGGAAAATCTGCTTGCAGAATGGTAGGGAAAAGAAGCAAGGATGTGAGAAACAGGATGGAGGGACATTTCTCTATAATGCCTTAACTTACATTTTTATTTATCTACCTGCTTGTTTATTTAATTTGTGTGTGTGTGTGTGTGTGTGTGAGAGAGAGAGAGAGAGAGAGAGAGAGAGAGAGAGAGAGAGAGAGAGAGAGAGAACACAAGGGAGCACGGGAGAGAGAGGCAAATAGACAGAATGGGCACGCTCTGGCTCCAGATGCATGTGCCACTTTGTGCATCTGGAGTTATGTGGGTATTGGGGAATTGAACCCAGGTCATTAGGCTTTTCAGACAAGCACCTCAACTTGAGCCATCTCTCCAGCCTTTAACTTGCATTTCTGAAGCACCTTTAAATACATTTTAATAGGATTTACATAATCTTTTTTAGGATTTTCATAATCTTTTAATAGTTGTCATCTAGTAGACCTGAGAAAGAAAATGCACCATAATTTTTTTTTTCTAGGTAGGGTCTTGCTCTAGTCCAGGCTGACCTGGAATTCACTATGTATTCTCAGGGTGGCCTTGAACTCACGACAATCCTCTTACCTCTGCCTCCCGAGTGCTGAGATTAAAGACGTGCGCCACCATGCCCGGCTGCACCATAATTTTTATAATATACATTTCATAGTTGATGGATATTTTAGTTGTTTCCGGTTTGGGCAATAGTGAACAACATTGCTCTGTCATCTGGTGCCCAT
Organism: Zapus hudsonius; assembly: GCA_004024765.1. NCBI lineage: Eukaryota > Metazoa > Chordata > Mammalia > Rodentia > Dipodidae > Zapus > Zapus hudsonius. The sequence continues at coordinate 2,478 of PVHP010036324.1, read as the reverse complement.
GTGTACAAGTCGCTATAAGGTATGCACCTAAGAATGAAACTGTTGGTTTATAGGCAGGGTGACTGAACCCTGATTTGTGCCTTTTGTCTCCATACTCACAGACCCTTTAATTCTGTAAAGTATCTGGATTTGGATGATGAGTTATATCCTCAGTAGCTGCAGCATATGCTTGTCATTACTAGTTACAGTTGAATGATCATCCAAAGTGGTGTCCTAGGGTTGCAGTCCCTCTACAGTGCATGAACGTTCCATTGCTGCTTCTTCCCAACTCAGACTTGTTACCTTTACATTGTAGCCAGTCTGCTAAATTGATCAGTGATCAGGTTGAACAGCTTTTCTTGTGCTTATTGGGCTTTTGGATTTGTTTGTGAAGTTCCTACTCAGTCTCCCTCCTCCTGAAGGCTTGATTGACCTTACAATATGTGTAACCATGAGTAAAATATACTGTTCTTGATCCCAACCCTTGATGCTACAAGTCTACCTTTGCTTTTCTTCATTTTCTCCTGTTTCCACTTGTTTGTAACTCCAATGAAGAGCCAGGTGCTGACTCTCCTTTTAGGAGAAAATGGTCATACAGACAGAAGTTCAGCCAGAGTACATTTTACAAGTCTCCAGTGTACTGTGTTACCCATTCCTTTTATGAGCTAGCATTTTATTGTACTCTTGCTATGTGCTTGCCATCATTCTTGCTTCTTTCATATTTGCTATCTCAGTGATTTCCTCTTAATAGTTCTGTAAAACACGCTTGTATTCTCACTTTTAAAGATCAGAAAACTGGGAATTAAATTGATTTAGTAACATGTTCAGTATCCCATGGGTTAGGTAGCTGGCAAAGTGGGGATTGGCTTGAAAATCTCTCAGCAGTACCCATTAAGTTATATCTACATATTAAGTAAGATTTAGTCCTTTCCTTTCCCTTTTCCCCTTTCCCCTTTTTCCTGTTTCCTCTTTCCTTTCCCCTTTCCTTTCCTTTTCCTTTACCTTTACCTTTTCCCTTAGTCACATGTAGCCCAGGCTAGCCTTGAACTTGTTTTGTATATGAGGATGACTTTGAATTCTGGTCCTCTTGCCTCCATCTCCAGAATGCTGGGATTGCAGGCATATATCATGCCTGGCAGATTCTTTCTTTCTTTTTTTTTTTTTTCAGATTGTTTCTTGATACACTGTTCTTACTTAGTATTTGTCATTAAAAGCTAACTAAGGCTAATTTGTAATTAGGGAGAAATCTAGGATTGAATAGAAAAATTTTAATGCTGAAAAGGCACTCTAAATTTAGTTGATTATTTCTTCAGAGGAAATGCTCAGTTATTCTTATTACTAATCAGTGCACCCTTGCTCCAAAGGGCCTGATGACTTTAGATGACTTTTCATCTTGTCTCTAAAATCCTCTGTTTTACAAGGGATCACATTTCCTGTTATGTTCCTAACAGGGTGATAAAATTTTAGAGACTGAAACTGTTGAGCACTTAAATTCAGGAATGACTATGCAAAGCTAATTCATGGGTTTCACCAGGAGATTTGGGACATGTCTCTACTAATTTATGATGATGATGTTGAAACTAATCTTTGCTAGAGATTATGGAAGCCATAATAGTTTATTGATGCTTCAGTTATTGTTTGTTGAAGCAGATTTACACAATTATAGTTTAATGATATAACAAGGATATTGTTAACTAGGAGAGCATGACATGAAAAATTAAACTTCCAATTAATATAATATGTATTAGTTGAAATGATAATTTTCATGGTGATTTAGCCTCTTAGAAATCCTTGGAAAACATTATTAGCTTATGAATTGAAAAAACTATGTTAATGAATAGTGGGAAAGAACTTAGTGTTATTCTAAAAAGATGGGGAATTGGAAAATTCAGTCCAGCGGACTTGCCTGCTTTGGACTTGCTGCTGAATTAGAACCAAACATACATTGAACAAGATTGATCTTTGGAGGGGTGAACTACTGGTGGCTCTGGTTTCTTTCAATCCTAATATCTAGTGGATGGATGCTATTGCTAAAGTGAGCCAGAAATCAACACAGTCTTGTATGTACACATGTGTTACTGTCACTTGTCCCTGCCTTTCCCTCCTCCATCATGTGTCACTGTCAGATACCACTGTTGCTCTCTAGTCACAGCCAGCTGGTCTCTTCTCCTGTCACCCCCTTTTTAGGATTTCACTCTAGTCCAGGCTCACCTGGAATTCACTGTATAGTCTCTCAGGGTGTCCTCAAACTCATGGGATCCTCCTATCTCTGCCTCCAGAGTGCTGGGATAAAATGCATGCGCACTTCTCCTTTTTTTAAAAAAAAAATTATTAGCCGGGTGTGGTGGCGCATGCCTTTAATCCCAGCACTCGGGAGGCAGAGGTAGGAGGATCACCATGAGTTCAAGGCCACCCTGAGACTACATAGTGAATTCCAGGTCAGCCTGGGCTAGAGTGAGACCCTACTTGGAAAAACCAAAAAAAAAAAAAAAAAAAAAA
>PVHP010036323.1:0-17986 GCA_004024765.1 Zapus hudsonius | reverse complement strand
AAAAAAAAATCAGTGTCTTTTGCCAGCAAATATAAAGAGAGGCAGGTTAGCTTAATAGCTTGAAAGTAGGGGCAAATATCTCGGACTTGTCACAGTTCTTGACATGCGTAACCCAATGGAGCAACGTACTGGGTACTTTTTTCATTTCTGTAATAGAATGCCTGACAACAGGAGCTTATGGCTCATTGTTACAAAGAATGTAATCTACCCTGCACAGAGGATGGCATGGAGGCAGGGGTGGTTGTGTCTATCTTACCAACAAGGAAACAGAAACGGGAGTGCTGTGTGCAGAATTAGCATTCTCCTTTTCCTCTTTTTACTCAGCCTGAGACCCTGCCCATTGGATGGTACAAGCCACCATCAAGGTTTGACTAACCAACTCAGTTAAACTTCTCTGAAACACCCTGAAGTGTGCCTTATTAATGCCCTGGGTGCTTCTTAATCCAATCAAGTTCACAGTTGAAATTAGCCACCATAGGCAGGGTTTATGATGCCCACTTTTCAGATGAGAAAATTAAGATTCTGTGACATAAAGTGTGGTGTCAAATAATCTTTTTACTTTTTTTAAATTTAATTTTATTTATTTGTAAGCTGAGAGACACCTAAAAAGAGACAGTATGGGTGTGCCACTGCAAACAAACTCCAGATGCATGTGCCACTTTGTGCATCTGGCTTATGTGGGTAATGGAGACTTGAATCCCGGTCATTAGGCTTTGCAGGCAAGCACCTTAACCAATGAGCCATCTCTCCAGCACCTCTATTTACTTTTCTGATCAAATTTTAAGTGTCAAAAGTTTATATATAATGTATGGTAATTCTATGCTGCTGAGCTTGATCCTTGATATTTTTGCACAGTTACTCATCTTTAAATATGCTTAATTTATTTACTTATTAAAAGATGATTGTTGATGAGCAGTGGCCCTGTGATAAACCATTTAGCACACCGGATTCCACTGGCCACAGCAACTGGCCCATCATCTATGTTCTTACACACAAAGTAAACACCAAGGCTCTTGGCCTGCAGCTGAGAAAGGACATCATCTGAGCTTTTCTATGATGTGCTATAAGTACTTAGCCTAGAGGTAAGTACTCATTTTCCTGTAATAAAAAGTATTCTAAACAAAAGATAAGTCTAAAAGAAGGGCATGGCTGAGGTAGTCACAGAAAAGTGACGCCAGAGACCAGATGAAACCATTTCTGAAGAGAACATATTATTGATCTTTAATTTCATGAGTAAACAGAGTAACATTCTGACTTGACTACATCACACAACAGCTCAAGTGTCGAAACCACAATCCTACAAAGCAGTATTGACACAATGGACCTAAGGGAAGATGTTTACTTCAGGAGGATTCTGCCTTCATGAAGGAATTAATGTCATTTTCTGAGAACGAGCTAGAGAATGAGTGCTTATGGAAGTGGGTCTCTGGCTTCCTTGGGTCTCTCTTGCTCCTAGGCTCTTGGCCAGCTGTTGTTATGAAGCACCAAGAAGGGCTTTACTGAAAGCAATGTAGACATAAGGAACATGCTGTGGGACGTCCATCCTCTAGATTCAAGAATTTCATAAACTTTTCTCAGCAAATTGTCTAGCCTGTGACGATTTGTAATAGAAACATAAAAGAGACTAAGGTTCCTCTATTAAAGCAACTTCAATGGAGTTTGTGGCTGGTTAATGTGGTTCATCCGTGTTCAGAGCCATCTTCATAACCACTAATGAGACTGGTTCTCACTTTCCCTACTGACAGAAACCTAAAAACATACAACTAATAGGACATCATGAGGAATTTTCTGTAACCTAATAATACTAATAAAAATCAGGAGATAGATCAAATCTCCAGCTAAAATCTAAAATTTAACTCGAACTGGTAAAATGATAGTATGTTTCCAGAATTTTAAGTAGTGAATGTTAATCTAGGATGTAATAATGGGGGATTAATCAAAGAAGGCAGTTTTCCAGCAGTCAGATTTTAAAAGGTATCATGATCTGATGTGTCGATTCATCAGGTTCACCTTTATTCTGCAAGTCATGTATTTTAATTTGGAAGACAAAGACCATGTTTGTAAAATATAAATATGCTGGACTGTGACTACCTTGTATGTGTCTGGAAGTTATATACTGGGAAAGGATCTGCAGGTGAATTCTACATCTGAGAAAGATCCATGAATGAAACAACAGTTATAAAATCTGCTAGGTGCACCTGGCAGGAGTGGATGATTCCCTCAAGCTATGTGTAGGAACACAGGGTCTGATTCCTGGGCATGGATTGGGTAGACGATATGCTATATCATTTCCTTAGTATCATAAAAGAAAAGCATTACAAAAATGATTCAAATAGCAATTACGTGGAATTGGGCATCTCAAGAAAAGCGTCTCTGCTAAGCAAAACAAAAAGGCAGCAAGGTCCTTGCTATAATCATGCCTGAGCATAGACACTCTAGGAATATGTGCATAATTTAAATTAGGGAGGATACGCTTATAAGAAAAGAGCATCATATACACAGGCGGTCTGCTGATAAATCTCTGGATCCACTTCAATTAGTATGAAATAGAAACTGGTGTTAATTTCCCTTTGATAATTAGCTTTCATGTTGAAGATTATGCTAGTATTTTTGGCTAGTAAAATGTCAATTTTAGAAATAAATTGTAAGAGAACTTCAAAAGGCTCTGTGAATGGAAAGAAATATGTGCAATTATTCCTAGACAAAGCAATACAGCCACACCTACATGAAAATACAACATAAATAATGCATAAAGACATATTTGTTACAGCCACATTAAAAAACTAATGCACTAATATAATACACTAATACACTATCCCTTACTCTTAGATATAAGATCTAGAGAAAATCTTACACTGTACACAAGAATATTTAGTCATAATTGTTCTTTCCAGAATTTCAGGAAGGCATGTGTTTGGATTAATTTTAGGGTCAATGTGACCTGATTTAGAATCAATCTCTCAGGAGACAGGATTGTGTATGCCTATGAGGATGTTTCCAGAGAGGTTTTAAGGGAAGGAGGTAAGTACCACCATGAATATGGGTGAAGCCATCTCACGAGCTGGGGTCCAGGAGGAATAAAAGGAAAAAGGAGCAAGTCATCTGAGGTATGCAGTCATCTCTACCCACGTCTAAGGTCCTGAGGATCTGACTCATACTTGGCCACCATGTCTTCCACATCATGATGGAATGAATCCCCACAAATACTGAGTCAAATTAAACTCATCCTATCCTAAATTGTTTTTGTTAAAGCAATGAGAAATGTATTTAATAGTACATTAAACTATAGACTACCTCAAAGACCATCATCATACAATAGCTGCTCCTTATTCCCTGGAAATGCTGTCTTCTCATCTACATGTTAGAAACTAAATATGATTTTTTTTAACTCAGTCACTATTGCTCAAAGAAAAGCTCTCAGGAAAGAGGCAAGTTGAAGTGGCCATTCAAACACATAGTAAGCCAGATGTTCTAGATTGTTCAGTGTAAAGTTCCTGTAATTCCTTACAATGTATTAAGGATGATAATAGTCTGTGTGTGTGTGAGAGAGAGAGAGCGAGCATGCGAGCTTTTGAGTTATGCCTATTAATACTCATGAAAGATTAAAACTTAGACCTGTTATTAAATACATATTAATTCATTTAAAATAATATTGCTCCTGCCCATTACCTATTAAAACATAAGAATACATGATTTAAGATGTTAGGTTAAAAAATTTCCAACAACACTGACATTGTTGTACATTTCTGTAATCCTTTTTGCTGTTTGGCTTCATAACTAGGCTAGATTTTGTTGAGATGTTCTGTTTTTATGGAAGTTCATAGAGGTCCTATGATCTCACACAATCACAAACTTCATGAACTTCAGAAAACTCTTGAAAGCCAAAAAGACTATATAGTAAGATATCTCATCTTGTGAATGTTTCTTACCCCACAGAAATGAAGATGTTCTACATGGGTAGAAGGAAATATTTATTTCTTGATTTTACCTATTCTTATGCCTTCCATGGTAGAGAAAAAGCAGCCCCCCAAAAAAGGAAAATCAGAAAACTACATCATTTACAGGTGTGTTATGAAGCATCATGATGAAATTGGACATATTTTAGTCAATATGTCCAATAATATATCAGAGCATGAGCATTTTAAGTTAAAATGTTCTTGGATTCTAGATTTCAACTTAGAAGTCAATAAGAATATGTACAAAGACCACCACCACAACCATACGCTTGGTACTTTTGGGGGATGCAGGGAGAGACATCAACAAAAATAATAGTCACAGAGAAACCCAAAGAATAACTGCAAGTTCATAGCCATTTTCATCCTCTTAGCATATACTTTAAAGTACCCTGGCAGCATTCTCTAACAGGCATGAAATAACTCCTGGTAGAAATAAGAGTGCCTAAGGAGTAACGCTAACAGAAGCTGGGGCTTATCTCATAAAACTCCAGACCAGGCAAAGGGCAGGGAATTTTCACTCTATCAGTAAGTAACCGACTGTGTCAATGTGCTCATAGCTCTTCCAAAGTAACATATTGTTGAAATACTATGTAAAAACACCACAAAAAAACAACTGCAATTACTTTTCTTCAAATTAACCATACATAAGACAGCCATAGGTTTGTTTCTGAATAAGCCTTATTCAGCCTTTTTAAAAATTCAAATAAAATAATAAAACTAAATAGAGCTAGAGATATGATGTTCAATGTTAGACTTCTTGCCTAACATATGCAAGGCACACTAAGTTCAATTCCCAGTACAAAGAAAGAAAAGGAAAGAAGGGTTTAGACTAAGAAACAAAGAAGGAAAGGAATTAACTCAAGTATTAGCAGTAGCTAAATTTAAAATAAAAATAAAGAAAAAGTATTACTTTGACTATTGTAAGTTAAACAATGTATTAAATTGGTAAAGGTGCTAGGTAAATATTAACTGGAGAGAGGCCCTCTGGGAGTCTACTCCAGTTAACATTATCTTCCACCTTTCTGATTCTTGTACCCCTATCACTGTGTACATTAAAATTCTGGCACAATGCCTAGCATTTCCTGTTAACTGCAAATCAAGAACACCCCTGAAAGGAAAAGATCTTTTCCATCCTTGAAGAACACATGCATTGCTTCCATGCTTTGAGGAACACATTCTTAGAAGTTGCCTTGTATGGCCCAGCTCACTTCTCAACATGATGTGTATTTAACACAATAGTTACAGGACTTTCAAAATCACTTTGAAGAAAATAATGTCAAATATCATGCATTTGAAATTCAAGTAAATATCTGACAACTACCATCTTAAAGGAAAAAGTTAATTAAACTATATGGTGAAAGGAACATAGAAGTACCATGTACAGGAAGCAATCATTGCCAAAATGACTCGGGTCACATTAGTTCAGAACTAACCACGTTTCAGATTTCAGTCAGTTTATTGTGTGTACATACTGTCCAGCTCTGTCCATGGGGTGTGTGGAAGGTGTCAGTGCCTCATGCCATAGTCAAACACATCCATGCTCTTTACATTAAGTAAACATGTTCTAGGAGAGGAACTCAAATAGATTCACACTGGTTCAGGTTAGGTATTAAAGTTACATGAAATTAAAGAAAGATTTCAGTTTTTAGTTAAAAGTTGCTTGATTTGCATGTGAACACTGAAGAAAAACAATAAGGAAAAATGGGCTAGATATAATAAAAACTTTGAAGAAAATTGAGATAATCTTGAGGATAAAAGGAAACATTCTGAGGGAAGGAAGGAAGAAGACATGGAGATGCAGAGAGGGAGGGAGAGGAGGCAGAGCTTGGAGCTTTCATTGTGTCAACAGAAGAGACATAATGTCATGGTCCATGATACTCAAGGAGCAAACAAAGAGATCAAAGTCACACAATTGAGAACTTGGAATAGAAATTTTACTGAATTGCCCAGGAGATCTATCACGGAAACATTTAGAAGTGAAGAAATTCATGTAGCTCAAGTCAGAGATGCAGGAAGAAAAGGAAAGATGAAATGAGATGTGAGAGGTACCCAGACCCCGCTGCTCAGGAAGGAGGGCGTGGGACACATGAGAAGGATGTGAAGGAAAGAAACAGAAGCCAGCAGCAAGGACTGTCTGGATCTATAGCCAGTGAAGGACAGCGTGACCTTGTAAGCTCAGGAAAATGAATTCATGAACAACAGGGGCAAGCATGGGAATAATTTCTAGAGAAATTCATTCTCTAGAAAAGACACCATCTTGCCTACCACCCCAATTTTAGCCTTCTGAGATTCTAGGGAATGCAGCCAAGCCATACTAGACCTGAATTTCTGCCTACAGTACTAGGACGTGATAAATGGGTGCTGCTGTAAATCAAGAGATGTGTGTTCATTTGTTACGTCTGCTATAACACAGAATTAACACAGCCTCACTGGGAAAGGTTGCTGACCAATTCTGTTTGGGGTCGACCAAAGGCAGAGAGACATTGCATAAATGGGCTCATTTGTGAAGTTAAGCTGGAAAGGGTCGCAGCAATGACACAGCCTAGTACTAGTAAATGACAATTTAAACACACCAAAATATTTTCATTGAGTATCTCCTATGTGCTGGCAGGGAGTGTGTTCAAAGTTACCTAAGTGATTATTCTCACTCATCATGTTCAGAGCTCTACTTTTCCCATGCCTGTATTGTTGCTATAAACCAAAACTGTAACTGCAGGATTTTTTTTTTAACAAACTTGTTATAAAACAGAATAACCGCCGGGCGTGGTGGCGCACGCCTTTGATCCCAGCACTTGGGAGGCAGAGGTAGGAGGATTGCTGTGAGTTCAAGGCCACCCTGAGACTACATAGTGAATTCCAGGTCAGCCTGGGCTAGAGCGAGACCCTACCTCGAAAAACCAAAAAAAAAAAAAAAAACCGGAATAACCATCGGAACAAAATAATGTCTTTTCTCTGTGAACAACCTTGAGTGTGTAAAAGGTAAATCAAGCTCATCTAAAGGCAAAGATCCTCTTTCACGCTGACTTACACATTACTAAACATTCCAACACCATTCAGCAAATGATTCTACAGGAGACGCTTATTCCTGAAAGATATGACGGTACTCCAATCTCAAATGTTGAAAATTTGGAGCTTGAGCTAGAAAGATAGCGCAGCCAGTAAACTAATTGCTTCACAACCTTAGAGACCTAAGCTTTATTCCCGTTACCCAGATGAAAATGCCAGGCAGAGTGTATGCACCTGTAAATCCAGAGCGGGGGAAGTGAGAATCTGTGAGCCAGCATTGGTGAGTTTTCAGGTCAATGAGATGTCCCACCTCAAAAAAATAAACAAATAAATAAAAATAAAAAACAGTGGATTGTATGTATGCCTGAAGAACAACCCCCAAAATTGTACTCTGTACTCTGGTTTCCAGATGACTGCACATTGCACAGGCACACTTTCCACACACATGTGTGCATTGCAAAAAGAAGAGAGGAGGGGGAACTTTATACAAACTTATCGTGGGTCTCAACAGACATGAATTCCCTAATATTTTGTTTCTCTTTTAGCGCATCTAACAGAATTCACAAAGGATTGGATAGACAATAAAATTATCAGTCTTTTTTAAATGACAAAGGCCATGTTAGTATAAATATATTGATCTCGCCTAGCACTCCAGATCTTGGTGAAAAGAGAAAATACACTCTTTTGGGTAGTCACTGTTCTGAGGAAAGGTTTGAAAACATAAATTAAGCCAGATGGGTATTATTTTATAAATGCAGACTGCAGTCAAGTTCAAGGTTCAAACGCCTAATGTTTTTTATGAAAATTGTCATAAATATTATAGTTAAATATGGTCAGTGCTATATGGATTAAAAATTATCAACAATTGACAGAAATTAAGGAATTTCTTATCCAAGCACATAATTTTTAACTAATAATAAACTGAGTGTTACAAAAGTTATGTTTTTTGCAATAAAATTCATGTGGTAAATTTTTCTACAGCAAATCTACACTTTCCAAATCAAGTTGTATCCTTTACAACCACATTAAAAATTATAATTATATTATCAAAATTGGCAATGCAATATGCATATCTCCCTTTATGAGTGCAAAAAGTAATTATGGGTCTATAAACTTCTAGCTGGCTACATTTACTTTTTTATCTATAACATTAACTTAAATTTATTGAACTAGAAAATTAGAAAATAAAAATAGCTAACAAAATACAATTTAAACCTAATCATAAAGCTCCCTCTATATATATTCATATGTATACTGTGTTTCATGATGGGATGCATACCAATATGAAAACTACTCAATCAGCAGTATATATTGGCTTTTGCAGTATATTGAGGATTATATACTTACTACATGTACGTATTTAATAAGAAAAGAAAAATAATATGATTCAGGTAGCATCCTTGCTCTAACAGCTGGATTTACATTTATCTGCATTATCACATAATTATTGTTTGGTATTTATATGGTATATTCCTTCTGAGTTGATGCAGATAACATCCCATCACATGATGACTTTCTTTTCTTGATTAAACCTCCAATCAAAAAAATATATTTATTTAAATGTCTTCCCAAATAATGGCCACATTTTCTTCTCTCTCAGGACTCTGGAGGTACATGTAACAAACTAAGAATAGATTTAAACCCTCCTGATAAGAAATGCGCATTGTTGCAGAGGATGAATCTGGCCAGGCTCAAAGAAGAGCCCCAGAAAAGCAAGACTATTAATAAAAGATGATACTCTCCCTAGCCCTGGAGCTAATGAATACGCCTCAGGATACACACAATCTCTGCCATATGATTTGGAAAAATAAAAATCAAACTTTTTTCCAGACTGACCTTATCCCCAGGATTAGTTTGACATGATCTATAAGGCTTGATATTTTCTTGGCCCTCTAGGTAGTTTACAACTGTAACAAATGTGCACTTTTGCTTAGAGTAAAATAGCTTGTCCCACATAGCTAAACAGCTACAGGTTTTAGGTTGGGATAAGACTGCATCATGCTAACCCGATTCAGAGCTGAAACCCGCAATGCTTAGGCACCATGACACTTTCACGACCCCGTGAATCAAGCATAGTCCAATCACTTTCTCACTATCTTACTAAAGGAAAAGGTCGCTCGGGTCTAGCTCTTCTCAAATGAGACCGTTACAGGGAAATAAATATAGCAGCATGGGAAATGAGGAACCAGCTTTTTGTCATATGAAGCTCAGAGAGAAAATGCAAACAAGCATAAGGCAAGTGAGAAGCTGGAAGGCTGGTGCAGAGGGTGCTTACCCAAGTAGCAGGTGCCTATCTCTAGATTTCAGCTCCTGCAACTGAGAGGTAAAAGTGGGGCAGGGGGTGTCAGAACTCCCTGGGTGAAGCTATTCAAAATGGACAGTAGGCAGAAAACCCCAAGCTTCTCATGACCCCTGGCAGCATTCACATCTGATCACAGTGACGAGTGTCCTGTTGATGCTTCGGGAAGCATGGATCACGATAGCACAGACTGCCCTTGCTGGAAACTGTCTCAGTGATTTATAGCCATGGGCAGAACGACTGTGGCCTTTCAGCTCTATTGGCGCAACAGGAGGCATCCCAAGTCATTTAGGTGAAAGAAACTTTCATTCGCTGTGTCATTCCATCTCTCTGGCAGCTGAAGTCTTATTATCTCTTACTAGCAAGGGCCGGCCTATAAGGTTTCAGATCCTCTCAAGACCCACTTCTTCCTTGTAAAATAGTAAGGAAAACTTAGAAGATGGTCTTAACATTTCCTATGTAACTAAAGTGACAGTTTTGATATTTTACAAATAAGCATCTATTACTACTTACAGTGGAGACCACCAGTTCCTACTCCAAACAAAATCTCTGTGGTCCCTTCTGATGTGTAGAGTTACATTCTACCTCTACAGAACAGCATGTGTGGCCCTTCTTAATCGATTCCAGGATTTCACAAGCTCAGTATTACTGGTATTGGGGGTTAGTTCATTCTTTTCTGTACAGTACTACTATATGTTTAATAATATCACACTCTTCATCAACTAGATGCTAGTAACAACTCCCACACTCTTTAATTGTGACAAACAAAACTATGACTCTAGACATTGCCAAATGTCACCTGGGCAGGGGGATGCAATATTCTTCCCTGTGAAAATCACATATTTGTCTCCAAACCTTTTCAGAAATCTTATATTCACAACCTCCTATATAAAGTCTCACCAGTAAAACTCCATTTCTCAGTTGAAGCTGTTTTCAAATTATCCCAGTATATGCTATATGTACCTTCTTGGAGATCCATCTTCTGATCCAAATGCTACTTTTTGTTCTGGGCCTTTCAGTTTAGATCGTCTAAGGAACATTTTAACGATTTTGGTTTTATCCCTGGTACTAAATTTAATGATTCTTATCTCATATCAGCTTCCTCACCTAAAGCCTGTTCCCTGTTGTTTGATGAGAAATATGACATCTAGTCTGTACACATGGTTATAGTGAGAAGCAGGTAAGATGTTGTGCATGGGTGTGCTCTGACAATTGAAGGATAGTTAATAAATTTAAGTTGTTATCCATAAACCACAAAGTAATTACACTTCATAGTCAAATTTATTTAACTCTTGCTTTGGGATTTACATGCCCACCTCTCCACAAAATCTTGAAATACATCATATATAGACAAGGTGTATGAGTCCCAGAGTTCTCTCCCCACTTCTACATAACCATGCCTAGACAAAGTTTGGATTCTGGAATTACTTCCTGGTAATTGAGGATACCTCTGGGCCAAAAAGCCAGAAATGCCACCATCCCCAGTTCCTATTTCAGCACATCACCCAAGACTCCTCATTCACACAGCAGTTCACCCCTGCCCTTGTCCCAAAAAGCCTCCTCTTTAGAGAGGATCCTCTCCTCTCCTTTCCTGCCCCCTCTTATTACAATAAAGCTCTGAACTCAATAAACCTTCTGTCCAGGAGACTATCTTGACTGAACATCTAACACAAATATTCCCCAGAATCTTTCTCAGAGGATTTCCACTAAGAACCTGGACAACTGGTTATTTAGTAACCAAATAAAACAATGAAATGGGGGGTGTAAGAGCTTAATTAACCATTGTAAGAAATAATAATTTAACTTTACATTCCTTATCTTTCTATAGTCACCAATTTCTCAACTTAAAATTGTTCTAAATCTTAACAAAGATATACACTGCTTCCATCTCCACCCTGGAGTTGGTATTTTATTAGGAGATCTGAGACCAGTACTGAGAATTTAGGCAATAGGATTAAGATATATTTGAAGGTCTAAGAAAACACTCAGAGGTAAAGCACTTAAAAGGCACCTGCAAGGCCCTGGTTTTGAAGGAAAGGAAGTGAAAATAAATTCAATGTCTTCTATCAGGCAACAAACAGCAAACTTCCACCTTTACATCTGTGACAAAGCTCTTGGTTATTTTTTAAAGTTCCAATATCAGCAGTAGGTATGGCTCCAGAGCAGATATACAGAATGTACAGCATTTGTCACTGTTTAAAGATGGATTTAATTTTGGATTGCAGCCAAGTCATTCTGATAAAAACTAGTAATTGAGGTTGGTAATCAATCCAGGTGAGACAATACTAAGTCTAAATAATTCTACACAGCTAGGCTGTCGTGCTCAACCTGTATGCGATTTCAAAATAACAATGATAAGAATATATCAGATAGTTGCAGTATCCACTGAAAAATTTTATAATCTCTCAGGTGGTGATTATTGCAAAGTAGTATTATTTTTGTTTAATTTATACTGTCAATATGTTAAGCCAATGCCCCAGGGGAAACAAGACATTCTAATCAACACTTTGGAAAAGAACTGAAAGGAAATAGAATCACAGCCAATGGGATACTGCGCTTTATGTAATAAATTTGCTTCTGGATGATTTCTCCATTCATTTAAGAGTTTACAATTCTGAATTGATGCTTTTGAAGGAATTTTTTCATACACACTATATTAGAACAAAGGCTCTTTTTTTCCAATTTGGATTACACATAGCTTAAAATTTCCAATGAGTTGATTTTACACAAAGCAGATAAGATGGCAGGGAAGATTTATTTAAAAACCTTTATAGTCTCTGAAGCTGAAATGTATTTTCAAAAACATAATGCACTTTAAATGTGGAGCCACTGCTTGCATTAAGCCGTGAATACTCATGGGTTGCCAATGTTTAAAAAAAAATAGGCCATAGTTCACTACAAATTGTTTTCCCACACTGCTCTGGCAAAGGCTGACAGACTATCTGAGTTACAGATCAAGTCTATATATAAATATACAGAGGTACTCTTGTGGTTTATAAGTTCTATCTAGGATGAGAACCTTTTTTTAAAAATCAATATGTTCCCTAATTGATCTAGTAGAAGTTTCATTTTGACTCTGTGGAGTAGAGTCAGAAACAGTGTCTGGTTGATTTAATTCAGCACTTTACAGCAGTGGACCATGATTCAGATGTGGTTAGAAGGAAGCCTGGGGAGACTAAGCCTTGGGTTTTAGAGGCAATTTGATTTCTAAAGCAGCAAACTTGACAGTTAATTGATAACTTGGAATTGTAGATGAGTTGTGAAGTGAGGCCAATTTCCCAGGGGATAAGAAGAAAGGCCTTACAAATTTTAGTTCTCATAATGGACCTGAATAAATACATTTCAAAAATATCAGAACCAAGTGCAAATCCAACACAGGAAAAAAAAAGTTAACTTTTCAGCCTAGAAGATCCATTTATTCAAATATTCAGTGAATGGATATTAGAAGGCAATTCTTCACAGTTTTCTGTAATATATACTTTAATATTATGACAATTGGAAAAGCTTCTGAAATATCTAAATATCCAAAATAATGATATAGGAGCTGGTGAGATAGCTCAGTGGTTCAAATGCTTGCAGAATAAGCATTAGTACCTGATTTCAGATCCAATGCTGGGAGTCAGAGAAAGGGAATACTTGAGGCTTACTAGCTTTCCAGTCTAGCCAGAAGGGTTCATTCTAGGTTCAATGCGAGATTCTGTCTTAAAGCAGAAGATGGAGAGTGACCAAATCAGACTTTCAACTTCTTGCCTCCACACATGCATAGAAACATGAATACATACATGGACACCACATATATATATATATATATATATATATATATATATATAAATATATATGTATACAAAATGATAGTCAAGAAGTGCTTAACAAGGAAAAAACTATAATATCCTTACATAAAGTAACTGCTTTAGATAAAACAGAAAGCCTCAAACTCCATTTTCATCAGAAACACACAATCCTACACTCTTCCTTGCCTGCACACTGGGATTATCAAGGGTCACGTTGGTCCATTTGAAAATCTATGTCCAACCCTGCAGAGAACATGTGAACAGTCAGATGATCCTATCGATAATTTAGCATGTCTCCTCTGAAAAACATGGTCTTTTCTGAGTAATATGTTTATGGAAATGGGCTATGGTGAAGTGAGAAGTACAAGGCCAAAGGAAATAAAGCCACTGCAAAGGCTCCCAGCTAGTCTAAATAAGAGACGCAGTTGCAATCCTGGACAATGTGTCAAAGACTAAGCAGGTTTCACAGTTCTGAATGTAAAGGATTATCATGAGCTCACAGTTAAAGTCACTTGTAAAGGTTAACACTACTATGCCCCTCATGTGTCAGGCTCTTTTCTAAGTTCTCTGAAGAGCAGGTGAGTACTGTTACACAGCAAGAACAGGACTGGCACATTCTCTTGGCCACTGCCTGTGCTGAGGCAGGTGCCAGTTAACAAAACCACACCCTGGTCTCTTCTCAATTTGTATGCTGATCGTCTCAGCAAAGGTTTGTACCTGAATGACAGAAAATCATCAGTTCTTTGGGAATGAAATACAAAATAATAGTCATTCCCATTCCTGCATGGGGAGGTAGCAAAATATAATTAATCAATCAACAAGTGTTTACTAATAATCTATGAAGGGCCTGGTATTGCTATGTATGGTGGGTAGTGGGGGGAAAAGTTAAAGCTGGTTATTTGCCCCAATGGGACATCAACAAGGTTTCTTGTAAATACTTTGTTGAATGTAAGAAAGAATTAAAGAATAAATTCATAGGGAATGAAATGTATCTAATTTCATCATCAAGTTACTAAAAATTCTAATTTCGAGCCTGAAAGACTGTCACAAAGTTATCAAGTTTGCATTGGCTTGTTCCCAATTAAAAATTCTCCCAAATGAACTCAAAGATACAAATTATATATTAAAAGGGGAGGGAGTAAGAAAGGAAGGGGGTTACCTAGAATCTAGGTAATCAAGAATTGTGTATATTTGTTAGCTGATACTGATCTCACTCTCCGATGGAGATTGTGTTTGTATTTTTCAGGATGCAGCGAGAGAGCTGTGGCCCATCTAATCCTACCATCCTACCATGGGCAGATAGCTGAGATCCTGGTAAGAGATGAGGCACCACAGTCATACGGTGGAGGATCCATATGGAACCCCACAGACAATGATTGGATGAACAAGGTACCCACAGCCATAGCCATTCAATCAACAAAGGATAAGCCAGTGAGAAAGAAACCAACGATTTTCGATATAAAGACCCCTAAGCTCACAACATTAAAGCAGCCTTAATACCCACCCACCATGACTCAGGGAAATGAGCGGAAGAGGGGTAGAAAGATTGTGAGAGCCTAGGTGGGGGAGACTGTCCAGAGGCATGGCACCCCTCAGTAACAACACACTTGGGCCAGGAGGACCGGGCTGAGTACTAGGCTATCCATGGTCCCCTGCCACAAGGACTGATCCAGACAACCCAAGGAGGAGGACATCCAGCTGGTTGTGGATGAGGAGGGGGAGAATTGGGGATAACAACTCATTGTTTGCCCACTAAATAAAGAAACTCATTATAAACAATAAATAAATAAATAAATAAATAAATAAATAAATAAATAAATAAATAAATAAATAAAAATTAAAAAAGAAAGGAAGGGGAGGAAGGTTAACTTGAAACAAATACTCATAGCCTATCAAAAATTCTAATCGTATGTATGAAGAATGTTAAAAGCTTATTTGAAATGTGTATTAATTTAAGACAGGAGCCAATAGTGTTTAGTTTCCTGGCTTTTTTCACCTCCTCCATCCAACAAGAAAGATGATATGTTTAACTTGAGTAAGCTCTTTTCTATCAGGAGTCCACAAGGAGCTGGAGGAAGTGGTGAGAATCGAGTTCCTATTTTTTCAAAGACCACTTAGATTTCTGTTAGGAAGAACCAGGGAAATTTTATCTTTTGTCTGAAATATTTCATATCCCCAATTGAGGACTCATGCCAGAAACACCCACTTACTACCTATTTCTATCTTATTTAACAGTATCACCTCCCCTTACCTCCTGGACACAGAAAAAAAATAGACTCATGATGGATCAGAGTCCTCCCACAAGGAGCTCCAGTGCCTTCCTGTGCCCAAAGGCAATCACAGAAATACAGGGGCTGGGGAAGTTACATATTCGGCATTGACTACAGGCAGTCTGCAGGGTAAGTATAATTCTATTCTCTTCTCATTGTTAAGTTGCACTTGGCAATTCCTCATTTCCTGATTCCAGTAGTAGACCTGTTGTAAAATTTAGGCAAAAATTGCCAAAGAAGGGAGCTCTTGTGAACCTTTACAACAGCTGATGTTGAAACCTACGCTCTGCTGTGAGAAATGACACCACTGTCACTACTCCAGGACAATGTATGCAGTGAAAACTTCACATTCTCTGTGATTCATTCATTACAAGTACAGAGACTTTACCATTGAATATTACGTCTAAAAAGCTAATTGTGATGGAAAAATAAAGATGACTCAATCCATTTCCAAATGCTCAGATCACTTCTATAGTTGACCATGACTGGAATGTGTTGGAGATCACACTCTTAACTAAAGATGTCCGTCTCCAAGAGGAAAAAGGCTCTTATCAGGAATATCTGGGCCTTGTAGGATACAAGCTCCTTTTTCACACACAGTGTGATATTTCCCCAAAAAGACTCTTCTGCATGAGAAATGTGAAAGGAAATTATTTTCTTTTGTATGGTTTCTCACGTTTCCCTTTTTCTGGCTCTGAAGATTTCAGGATTTTATCAATTAAAACGATAGACATGATAAAGTCCTAACAGAACTGCCTCATATAAGACAGTCTGGTATTGTTGTAAACATGTTCCATATGTTAACTTCACCTCCATCAGATGAAGAGAAGGGATGTGACGACCCTTACTTTCCTGAGGAAGATTTTGTGACACAAATATTAAAATCAAGGCAACTGATGGGCCAAGATCCAATTTTAGGTAGTTTGACTCAACAATCTGTTCCCTTCACTTCATACATCCTCTTAATTGCTCCCTGAATCCTATCCTATTCCATCTGAAGTTACTTAGTCACATAAGAATACATTATAGGACTGCCTCAAAATTCCTTTATAATTATTTCTCTTTCCTAAGAGTACATGTCCCACAAAATTATTTAGTAATATTTATAGAATAAAGCTTTAACAAGTTAGTATGTTACTATTTCCTTACAACATAATAAAATTTTTCAGTGATATTTTTACATATCAAACTTGTGACAATGAAGCATAATTCATGTTTATAGCTGCACTTTTATTACTACCAAATGAGTGATAAGTTCACTAAGTATTAATGTCCAAAATGCTTGGTAATAAAGCCTATACCTGCTTGAAGTGTCTTGTCTTTACATTAAAAATTCAAATATTGTATTTATAGTCTACTATTTTTGTGTGGCAAAAGGTCCAGCTAGAATATTTACTTGAGAAAAATATAACAGTAAGTTATGCAGTTTCAATTATTGGAATTCTAGCACATTCTCACAGGACATATTTTTTAAAAAACCCAAGACCAACCACTATTAAATGGATTGGCTGGCTTTAACACTGCATACAGAAAAGAGATGGTGAAGCAATTCCTAATCCCAAAGCCCAGACACTATAAATTATTTAATGTGATGTCTCTAAAGGAATATAGGACATGAAAAACAGAAATAAGGGCTGGAAAGATGAACCAGCAGTTCAAGGCACTTTCTGGCAAAACCTGACAATCCAGGTTCAAATCCCCAGTACCCATGTACATCCAGAAATACAAAGTGACACATACATCTGAAGTTCATTAGCAGTGGCAAGATTCCCTGGTGTACCCATTCCCTCTCTCTCTGTCCCCACCTCTTCCTCTTTCTCTCTGCTTGTGAATAAATAAATAATATTTTAAAGTGGAAATAAAGTAGTGATGTGTTTTGAATGAAATACAAAAACAAAGGCTTGAGAAAACTAATTTAAAGTCTCTTTTTTGTCCACAGGCTGCCCAGTAATAAGAAGGAAGTGATATCACATAGGAACTGACATGCGCTGACAAGCACATATCTCTAAGAAGGAAGGGATTCAGGGGAGTAAGAAGGAAGACACCTTAGAGACAATTCAGTTAGTCTCAGCTCCTACCTTAAACATGAATCCCATTCCATAGTTCCCCACAGCAGACCTCAAATATGTTACTCTCACCTCCACACCCTGTATTTCAAAAACTTTACTATAACTTCAACCCAAAGAAGGGGATGTTTTTCTGTACATGTAGAAACAATACATTTGTTGTTTATCAAAGCATCTGAAAGACCAAAGTGGACACACTCCATTAGTCTGCAGAGCCAAGGATAATGCTGGCATGAGCAACATCTCTTCTACAATCACCTAGCAGATATATACTCAAAAATAAGCTTTTTCTTTACGTATAACATTAAAAAAATTAAAATGAAATCTTTTTGCATTGCAAGTGTGTGTGTGAGTGTGTGTCTGTGTGTGTGTTGTTGTTGTGTGTGCCAATGCATGTACCCCATGCATATGTGGGCAGAGTCAAGGGTCCTCCCCTCTTGCTCATCTGTAAGTTGCCTTGATATGGAGTCTCACTGAACCTGGAGCTGTTGTTTTTGGTCGGAGTGGCTAACCAGCAAGTTCCAGTGATTCTGCCCTCTCCCCATGGGAGTAACTCCCCATGGGACTGGGGTTACAGATGTATGTGGCCATGCTCACT
>PVHP010036322.1:0-18002 GCA_004024765.1 Zapus hudsonius | reverse complement strand
GTGCACCTTACACTTGTACACTTGTAAAAACTTTAAGAAGCAGAGCTTGAGGGTGGAGTTAGAAAGACTGAGTGGCACAGTCCAGGGAGACCACATCTATCCCTGGGTACAGGGACACCTATGGCTGGCCCTAGCTGAATCCTGCCTTGCCACCTGGGGTCATCTCAGTTTCCCTTAGGGACATGACCAGTGTCCTTTCTTCTCTCCCCAGCCCGATCCTTGGAACACCCATGTGTGGAAGGGCACTAATGGGACCCCCACGAAGCGAAGAGCTATCGGTTTCAAGAAACTAGCTGAGTAAGTGCCTTATGTCTAAGAAGGGGATCCACAAATGGAGATTACCCCACAAAGGAGGCCAGTGAGATGTTAGACCCTGTGAATGGGTACTCAGCTTATCTAACCCCATGTTCCTTCCCTGTTTCTACTCCTGGGATCTGGGCCCTGGCTACTCTCTGAGCAATGTCTCCCTTACCCCATGTTCTAAATGCTCACTTTTCACGCAGTGAGTCGTTAGTGAACCCGCCTTCCTAACAATCGTGATAGCAACGATGATGTCTTGGTTTAAATCATTCTCCTAGTTGTGTGGTGGTAATCCTCCTAATATGACCAACTTCAACAGGAAGTACAGAGCCTGGGGGAAGGAGCCAGTGTGAGTCAGCTCCAAGGACCTACTTCCCAGAGACCACTCAGGTCCAGTTTTCATTCACTCACTCATTCATTCATTCATTCAGCTAACTACCAAGTGTCTCCTCTGCCCCAGGCTCCAGGGAGATGATAGACAGGCAGGCAGATGTGGTCCCTGTTCTCATGAAACTAACTTCCAGCCAGCATGTGGAAGCGCCTCAGTCGTGGAAGGTACATTCTAGAACTATTTGGGTGCCAGAAAATAGACTTCACTGCATTTGGGAAGTTGGGGGCGGGCTTCCCTGAGTGTTTTAGACAGCTTCACATTGCTGGGATGAACGTCCAAACAAACACAGTTTTATGGGAGGAACAGGATCTATGTCAGGCTTACAGATCCCAGGGAAGTCCCATCTATGGAGGGAGAAGCTGGCCCCCTTTCACAGATCCAAGCAGAGAGAGAAACCACCAGCCGCCAGCAAACACAAAAATCCACCAGAGCTCAGACCTCTCTGCATACCTTTGGGCTGGTAATCAGATCTGCCCCCAAACACACCTTTGGGCTGGACCCCAGGATCTGTCCCCAGCAACACCAAGTGGCTGGAGACCCAAGTTACAAGCTTAATAAAACACCTGAGTCTATGGGGGACGTACATTCATATCCAAACCACCACACTGAGAAAGTGGCGGTTAAACTAGCCAGACATGGTAACCCACACCCGTGATCTCAACACCAGCTGGCTAAGGCAGGAGGATAAAAAGTTCAAGGCCAGCTTGTACAACATAACAAGACACCTTCTTTTTTTTTTATTCCATTCATTTATTTTCAAGCAGAGAAACACAGAGAGAGAGAAGTGGGGGAGAGCACCAGGGGCATATGTGGGTACTGGGGATTGAACCCCCGGGGCCTCAGGCACTGGAGGCAAGTGCCCCAACCGCTGAGCCACCTCTCCAGCCCACAAGACACCTTCTTTAACAAACTGATAGTGTAAAGGGATTGCAAAGATGATTCAGCAGTTAAAAGCACTAGTTTACAAGCCCGATGGCCCCAATTTGAGTACCCAGCACCCACATAAAGCCAGATACAAAGTGACGCACACATCTGTAATCCCAACATACCTACAAAAATGGGAGGTGAACCAAGAGAATCCAGGTGATATGGGACCTGCTTAGAACAACTCATACAACAGCAAAACACCCAAGGTTGTCCTCACACTTCCACACACATGCCAAAGTGCACACACACTCATATACACATACACACATTTAAAAATTAACAATATAGCTAGACATGCCTTTAATCCCAGCACTCGGGAGGCAGAGGTAAGAGGATCGCTGTGAGTTCAAGGCCACCCTGAGACTACAGAGTAAATTCCAGGTCAGCCTGGACTAGAGTGAGACCCTACCTCGAAAAACAACAACAAAAAAGTTAACAGTATAATAGTAACAAACTTGCATAACTGAGCAGAGAGGGGCAGTCGGGAGGCTATGGACCAAGATGAGGGAGGGGTTATTGTCCACCCAAAGTCTAGCTGACAAGTAAGGTGAGACCCACAAAAAATATTTCATGGGGACCCCAGCCTTCTACACCAAGAAGAGGACCTCACTCCTCCATTTAACGGGGCCCATGTACAGCAAAAGACATTGATGAAGACTGAGTTAGCTTGGGTGCAGACCCCAAACTCTAGAATTTTCTGAGTGGCTTCTATGTGAGCATCAGGTGCCATCTATATTGAGGACCCCAGAGGTATGATGCTGGTCTACCCTGCAGGTCCTGACACCATGAACTTGGCCCTGGGATCCCCTTAACACCACCTCCACTGTAAGAGCACGTCAACACCAGAGCATTTTGCAGTGCTGACAGCCCTTGGCTTCAGTTCAATACTGCGGGCTCCAGGAAAAGAGAAATGGAAAACATTTATCACACTATTAAGTTTGGAATGAAAACAATGGGAGTCAATTACAGAGACTTTGTGTTTTCCAAGGGACCCCCCTGACACCTTTTATCCCTCTCTGTGCCTCCCCCCAGAAGCTCAAAGACTTCCTGCCTCTGTGTGCATGGATGGTTTGCCCAAGTCTCAAAAAAAAAAAAAAATGAAGTTACCACCAATGAGCCCCAGGTGGGAGATAATTAGCAGTTTGTCTATGCAGAGATTTTGAGTAAGAACAGGGTGGGTGGCTTGGAGTTAGCCCAGGTATATCCCTGTCTGTGCCATCCACCACCACCACCCCCCGGCCCCCAAACACCCCACTGCTGCCAGTAGGGGGAAGGAAGGCATGTTGACTTGAGTTTCCCAGCTAGAAGAGGCTGTACTTGGCATTGAACTCTTCGTGGCTGAGGTGTGGCATCTTTTTAAACTGAGTTTCTTGGATAGATATTTGTTTGTGCCTGTTAGGCACCAGCTTTGTGCAAAATCTTGGAGGTGCATTGCTAAAGAAACCAGACCTGAACGTGGCTCGTTGGTCTAGGGGTATGATTCTTGCTTAGGGTGCGAGAGGTCCCAGGGTTCAAATCCCAGACAAGCCCAAATTTTAGCCCGGCGTGGTGGCACACGCCTTTAATCCCAGCACTCGGGAGCAAAGGTAGGAGGATTGCCATGAGTTCAAGGCCAGCCTGAGACTAAATAGTGAATTCCAGGTCAGCCTGGACTAGAGAGAGACCCTACCTCGAAAAAATGGAAAAAAAGAGAGAGAGAGAGAGAGAGAGAAACCAGACCTGGCTTTTCATTTGTGGATCTGCAATATTCTCGAAAGTTCTTTTGATTTAGAGCCTGCGATTATTAGGGATCTATCTACTATCTATCATCTATCTAACCATCCATCCATATATTTATCCATCTGTCATCTATCATCAAACTATCATACATCATCCACCACCTGTCAATCATCTGTCATTAAACTGTCATAAACATGTATCATTCATCTATCATCTTCTACCCATCAATCATCTATTATCATCATTATATCATCTGTTTATTTATCAACCCATCATCTACCTACCCATCTGTCAATCTATCGTCTATCTACCTTTATCAATCATATCTAGTCTGTTGACTACATGCCGTGCACATGAATATTGGCCCACAATTGTTGCTTGTCCACCGCCTCCCCTCTCTGTTCTTCTATAGCAATGCCTGGTGCATAACTCTACAAGTATTCTGTGAATGAATGAATGAGTGAGTGAGTGAGCGGAGGAACCAGAGCCTTCAAGGTCAAGCAGAATTCTCAGGCCTGAGAGCAATCCATCAAATGACAAAATAGCACAGTAGCCAATCACTGAAACTCATGGCTAATGGCTGTGGGGAGTGGGTACAGGAATCAGTATGGCATCTGAACTTAGGGGTTGTGGCGTGACTCTGAGGGCCCCTGAAGCCATCCATGGTAAAGAGTCCAGGTTCACGGTTCTGGCCCCTAAGGCCCAACCTGGCATCTTGGATCCTTTCTGTGTTTCCCATTTTTCCTCTCTGCTTGTTCCCCCACAGAGCTGTCAAGTTCTCAGCCAAACTGATGGGGCAGGCCATGGCCAAGCGGGTCAAAGCAACCATTCTCTATGCTACCGAGACAGGCAAATCACAAGCCTATGCTAAGACTCTGTGTGAGATCTTCAAACACGCCTTTGATGCCAAGGTGAGTGGCAGACAGTGCCAGCTCATGGTAACTCAGGAAAAAAAGAGGTCACGGGGAAAAATGGACAAAAGTATGCCCAGCCACACCCACATACACGTTTGTATATATGTCAGGCACCAGATGCCCATCTCCCCAAGGACCCTCCAGGAATGATGTCCTAATCTCTAGAGAGAAAAAGGAGCATATGAGTAAAAACCCATTCCAGGGCCAGCTTGGGAATCTATTAAATACAGTTTCATGGATTTCATTGCTGCGGGACTTTTCAGAACCTTGAATCTAAGAATGTGGGTTATAATCTCCAGGGACGTGATGGTAAATGGTTCCCAGACATGTCTAGCCGTGGGGTAGCATCGTCGTGGAGGATCTAGGAGATAAAACTTCCTTGAATGTACTTCAAGAAATGTTCAAGGGACACTGAGTAAGATACAGGCCATTATCATTTCCTGTGGTGGCATCTCCACCCTGTGGGGCTCAGGTGCTGCGGGCAGGATTCGATTAGCATCTGAGCAAGCCAGGTCACTCACAAATGGAGTCAGGAAGGCTCTGGGATCAGGTGGACATCAAATACCAAGTTGGAGGGGGAGATGGCTCAACAGGTAAGAGCACTTGCTACCAAAGCATGAGGACTTGAGTTCAATCCCCAGCACCCACATAAAAAGCCAAGCATGGGGAGCCGGGGCTGGAGAGATAGCTCAGCAGTTAAAGCACTTGCCTGAAAAACCTAACAACCCTGGTTTGATTCCCCAATACCCACATAAAGCCAGATGCACAAAGTAGTGCATGAATTTGGAGTTCATTTACAGCAGCTGGAGGCTATGGAGTGTCCATTTTCTCTCTCTCTCTCTCTCTCTCTCTCTCTCTCTCTCTCTCTCTCTCTTTCTCTCTGCTTACAAATAAATAAATATTAAAACTTGGGAGGCATGGTTACATGTCCCTACAACATGGACCTTAGGCCTGGGAGAGCCGCAAGAGACAGGATAATCCCTGGGGCTCACTGGTCAGCCAGTACAACTGAAAACAGCAGCTCTGGTTTCAGCGAGAGACTGTCTCGAGGAAACAAGTGGAAGCATGTCAGAGGACACCTGGCATTCTCCTCTGGCCTCTGCACTCACAACTCATGTGCATGGGGTACACATGTCTGCACCCTAGAGCACACACTATACATTTCACACACACACACACACACACACACACACACACACACACACACACACACAGAAAAAAAATCCCAAGGGTGTCCATGAAGATCTGCCCTCCTCCACCCCCTTGAACCAGGATCTCAAACTCCCATAATCCTTCAGGCCACAGTGACCCTTGTAGGATTCTATGTCACCAAAAGGCATTAGTGCTACCCACTTGAGCCCCCTAAAGTAGTTGGGCTCCCCTCCCAGGAAATGGCTCAGAACATCGTGCCTTCTTCCTTCCTGTCTCCTGTTCCTCACTTTGTTTTTTGCACGTGTATGTGTGAATGGTGTTTGTGAAAGTGTGTACACCTGCATATGGAGAGGTTGACACCAGGTATCTTCCTCAGTCATTTGCACCTTCTGCCTTGAGACAGGGTCTCACACTGACCCTAGCGCTCACCAATTCAGCTAGAGTAGCTGGCCAGTAAGCCTTCAGAATCCTCTTGACTCGGCCTCCCTAGTGCTGGGACACAGACACGTGCTGTGGTGTGGTGGGGGGGCAGCTGGGAATTCGAACTCAGGTCCTCATACTTGTATGGCCATCTCCCCAGCCCCTGCCCATCACTTTTCTCCCCTTTGGGTCACTACCTCTTCTCTCCCACATGTCCCATCACCTAGGTGATGTCTATGGAGGAATATGACATCGTCCATCTCGAGCACGAAGCCCTCGTCTTGGTGGTCACCAGCACCTTTGGCAACGGAGACCCTCCCGAGAATGGGGAGGTGAGAGGGGCTTCCCTGTACTAGTGCGGGGTTCCATCCCCAGGAGAAAAGAGTCCCAGCTGGGTCCCCGTCCACACTTGCTTCTCAGAAGCAAGCCACCCAGAGCCTCAAAGCTAGGACTTGAATTTGACTTCAAGATATGAGGATTGGACGATTCCAAGTTCTCTATCTATTGGTGTCCCCTGAAATAAAGAATCCCAAGTGCAAATGTCCCCTCAGTGAGCTACTTTTGTGAAATGGATGCACCAGTCATAAATTTAGTGAATCCTATTTTCGTTGCGAGAAGGCTACACAGAAAGTTGTGTGCTGGGGGTGGGGAATTCATACCTGTTCTTTAAACAGCTGGCCTCCCCCTGAGCCTGTAGCTGGAGCAGGGCTGCCCACCTGAACCCCTCAAAATTCCAGTCATCAGGCTTCTTTCACCAGCTAGAACCCCACCCCTGTGCCTTCCCTCCCAGACTGCTAACATACTTCACACCTCACTCATCTGTTTTGACTTCCAGAAATTTGGCTGTGCTTTGATGGAAATGAGGCACCCCAACTCTGTGCAGGAGGAAAGGAAGTAAGTAAATGATGACCCCTTTCCCATGTTCACGTGACACCCCGGGAGATCACTGGAAATTATCCTTTGGCATGGACGAGTCACATTTGATGGTGGTTGTTACCCAAAGTACCTTAGAGATCAATTTTAGCTGAAAGGGCTTTGAGCTCTGCCGGGGCTGATTTTTGGTCTCTAATTCTGTCATGGACCAGCTCTGAGGCTCCGGTTCTTTTCCTAGCAAATAGAGGTTATACAACCTCCCTTGACTCTCTGATTGCTAAGAGTCAAACCTGCCAACAGACATTAAGTCCACCATGGAAATAGCAGTTTTTTCTCCCACTTTTGAAACCCACGTTCAAAATCAGCACAGGCTGCGCACAGCGGGCCTGCAGCCAGTGTGGAGTTTAAGTTCAAAGGGCAGACAGATACCCCAGAAGGTGAAGACACCCATGCTGTCAGAGAAACCGAGTCTCACATGGCTTGAGTTCTAAAAGTCATTCTGCAAAGTAGTAATGCCAGTGATGGAAACCACCCTTGAAAAGCCCAGGCACCCTCCATAGGATGGAGAACAGACAGGGAGCACCCACTCTGCCCTTCAAGGAGGTCAACTTTGAAGGGATTTCCTCCAAGGGAACGCACGCGTCCTTGTGACTTCACACTGGACATCTGCTATCATAACTGATGGTGGATTAAACTGTAATGTGTAGCAAATGACCCTTCACCCCTGGTTTTCCTGATGTGGAGCGCATGTTACCTAACTCACTTATGGTGGATATCCAGGGGTGAGATTAGCCCAGGACCTGTGGTCAGTCAGCCCTCACTCCCCCACCCCTCTCCTTCCCAGCTACCCCAGGTGGCCTCCCAACAGGTCCCCCTCACCCCTCCTTCGGGGAGAGATAGGGCGCCATCCATTCTCCCCTCTAGGTACCCGGAACCTTTGCGTTTCTTTCCCCGTAAAGGGCCCTCCCTCCCCCATGGTGACTCTGAAGTCCACAGTCTGGCTGCCGCTCGTGACAGCCAACAAAGGTAGAAAGCATTTGTACATGAGTGCATGCATGTGTATATGTGTGTGCATACATGTGCGTGCATGCGTGTGTGCATGCGTGTGCATACGTGTGTGCACCTGTGCACCCGTGCAATGCATGCCCGGTGTTATAGTTCAGGCTGTGCCACTGACTCACCCAGTGACCTTGAGCAAATCACTTGACCTCTATATATATAGGCCTCAGTCTTTCTCATCCGCTAAATGGGAAGACGTTGTCTCTGCCCTGCCCACCTCACGAGGCTGTCACTGAGCGTTTGCAGAAACCTCCAGCCTCAGAAAATGCACGCACTGGTATTTTTACCCCACAACCATCCACCATGCCTCCCCCACTAACGACACGGCCACCCCCTGCTATGTGGTATGACTGATTTGGAGAAGTGACTCAATGTGAGACTATTTTGAGGCAGAAAATACACTTACATATATTTAGAACTCTGATGCTGGAGCGGAAACTTTGAACAGTATCCAGCCCAGAAGCCCTGCTGCCGGATACGCCATTTCTTTTTCTGTTTTCTTTTGTTTTTGTTTTTCTATTTTGCATTCAAATTTGTACGTGAGGTTTCTGTCTTGAAGTGGTTCTCCCTTGAGGGGAGGAGTTGTTTGCTTATTTGTTGGGGGTTGGGGTGGGGTTGGTCTGTTTGGGGCTTTGTTTTGGTTTGGTTTGGCCAGATCTAAAACAAAACTGCTCAAGGAAAAAGGATTTTCATTTTTTTTTGAAATCTCAAAATTCCCAAATCTCTCCTACTAAGTAAGGTTTGGTTACCTTTCTTGTCCTCAAAAAAAAATCAATGTAATAAAAATTGCAAATGTCAGGGCTAGAGAGATGGCTCAGCGGTTAAGGCACTGGCCTCCAGTGCCAAAGGCCCCTGGTTCAATTCCCCAGGACCCACATAAGCCAGCCCCACAAGGTGGTGGCCCTGGTGCTCTCTCTCTCTCTCTCTCTCTCTCTCTCTCTCTCTCTCTCTCTCTCTCTCTCTCTGTATTTTTCTGCTTGAAAAAAATGAATCAAATACTTTTGAAAAATGCAAATGTCAGCTGGGCATGGTGACACATACCTTTAATCCCAGCACTTGAGAGGCAGAGGTAGGAGGATCTCTGTGAGTTAGAGGCCAGCCTGGGACTACAGAGTGAATTCCAGGTCAGCCTGGGCTAGAGTGAGACCCTATCTCAAAAAAAACACAAAAATGCAATGACTTTTCATGCTGGGTATCATTGCTGAACATTTTTTGTTTGCTTGTTTTTGTTGTTTTGTTTTGTTGTTTTTTTCAAGGTAGGGTCTCACTCTAGCCCAGGCTGGCCTCGAACTCACAGCAGCCCTCCTCTCTAAGGTCTGTTGAACATTTTTCATGATTACTAAAAACATGACTTGTGACAGGACCTAAAAATGTCCAAAGACCTTAACACTACAGAGGGTGTAGACCCGGAAAGGCCAGCACTGCCTCCTAGAATGTTCCACAGAGGAGTCAGGACATTGATCACACATAGCTATCGAACACCTGAAACGAGGCTCGTGTACTCCAGGAAGCAAACTGTCTATTGTATTTAATTGTGTTTCATTGAACTTTGGATTAAAACGGCCACAGGTAGCCAGCGGCTACCAGAATGGAAAGCATGGGTCTGGTTAACATGAAGATGGGAGAGCTTGTCAGAAATCCTGACTCAGGCTGGAGAGATGGCTCAGTGGTTAAGGCACTTGCCTGCAAAGCCTAAGACCCCGCTTGGATTCCCCAGTACCCACTTAAAACCAGATTCGCAAAGTGACACTTGCATCTGGAGTTCCTTTGCAGTGGCTAAAGGCCCTGTCACACCCTCTCTCTCTCTCTCTCTCTCTCTCTCTCTCTCTCTCTCTCTCTCTCTCTCTCTCTCAGATAAATAAATAAATATATTTATGTATTCTTTTTTATTTCTGACTCTCAGGTCCCACCCACTCCTACTGAGCCAGAACCCCACTTTGACAAGATCCATAGGTGCTCCTTATGCACCTGAAAACCCAAGTGTTAGCTCAAGGTCACCTTGGGCCATTCTGTTCCTAATCACTTACTAATACAAGCACCACAGCGGTTTGGAGCTCAGGTTTCCCAAGTCAAGCCAAACCCTAAAACCCTGTTAAGTCCCACGTAGGATCAAATGGAGAGGAATAGCTATCATAGAAACACGCATGACCTCTAAGGGCCTCTGTCTTTCTCATCCGCTAAATGGGAAGGCGTTCTCTCTGCTCTGCCCACCTCAGGAGGCTGTCACTGAGAAGGGAACATTTGCAGAAAACTCCAGCCTCAGAAAATGCCCACGCTGGTGTTTTTACCCCACAACAGGGGTCCATCGTGTCTCCCCCACTAATGACACTAATGGTGGGAGTGGAGGGCGATGCATTCATGGAGTGCTGAGATCTCCCGTGACTCTGGAGAAGGTCCTAGAACTACAGATCCAAGGGGAGTCCCCCCCTCAAGGGCTTCAGGACAGGACTCATAGATTCTCATTTCTTTTGGGCAGGAGCTACAAGGGTCGGTTCAACAGTGTCTCCTCCTACTCCGACTCCCACAAGTCACCGGGCTGTGGGGCTGACCTCAGAGACCACTTTGAAAGTACGGGACCCCTGGCCAACGTGAGGTGAGCCTGGGGGTGGAGGAGGCAGAGAAAACTCAAGTTCTTGGGGAACAGAGCCCAGTTGCAAGGTGGGCTCGTGTTCTGGGGGAGAAGACACCCTTTCGTGTTCCTTCATGTCTCATAAAACAAGCCAGCTGGGATCCCCTACCCACTAAAGCAGGATGCCTGGTCCCCCGGGTATATTCTTGATATCTTTCCTGTCATTTCTTTTTGTTGTTGTCATTGTTGTTTTGTTTTTTGAGGTAGGGTCTCCCTCTAGCCCAGGCTGACCTGGAATTCACTGTGTAGTCTCAGGGTGGCCTTGAACTCATGGTGATCCTCCTGCCTCTGCCTCCCGAGTGCTGGCATTAAAGGCATGCGCCACCATGCCCGGCTGCTCCTTCACCCTGCATCACCTCCACAGAGCCCCTATTCCAAATAGAATCACACAGAGCTTTGGGACTCTAGCGTGTGAGCTCATGCTAGACCAGACCCGTCAGCCCTGCGGTTCATCCCTAAAGCCATGGACCCTGCTGTCTCTTGATCAGGTTCTCCGTGTTCGGCCTGGGCTCTCGCGCATACCCTCACTTCTGCGCCTTCGGACACGCTGTGGACACTCTCCTGGAAGAGCTGGGGGGTGAAAGGATCCTGAAGATGAGGGAAGGAGATGAGCTCTGCGGGCAGGAAGAGGCTTTCCGGACCTGGGCCAAGAAGGTCTTCAAGGTACTGTGCATCTCAGAGACCTGGAAGAAGATAAGGGAGCCCATCAGGACAGAGACGAGACTGGGCCGTGGCTCAGTGTCAGGACACTTGCCTAGCATGCAGAGGACCTGGGTTCCAGTTCAGGAAATAAGGGACAGAAAGGAAGGGAAGGGAAAGGAGGAAGAAAGGGAGGGAGGGAGGGAGGGAGGGGGAAGGGAGGGTAGAAAAGAAGGAGGAAGGAAAATACTTCTAAACAGTAATTCTTAGGGTTGTTAATGTGAGAAAATGAAAGAGCTTAGAGAAAAATAAAATCCATATCCAGATATTCAATCTTTTCTGCCTGTAAGTAATATCTGGTATCTTTGGGGAGATGGCTTGGAATTCTATGGGATTTACTTTCACATTGAATTTATGCCTCTGGGCATGTAGGATTTAAGAGTCAATGCTATTGTAAATCTTAAGTAAAGGTGAGGTCCTCTGGTCAGAGGGAAGAGATGTGTCCAGTGTGTTAGAGACACTCAAAAAAAATACTGGTGGCTGAAGAGATGGTTCTGTGATTAAAGGTGCTTGTTTGGAAGGCCTAGGAATCTGGGTTCAAATCCCCAATACCCACATAAAGCCAGATGCACAAAGTGGTGCAGGCATCTGGAGTTCGTTAGCAGTGGCTGGAGGACCTGATGCACCCATTCTCTCTCTCTTTTATTTTCTCTCTCTCTCCCTTTCCTTCTCTCTATCTCTCTCTTTGCAAACAAATTTTTAAAAAATTGGATGGATGGGTAGATGAATGGGTGGGCGAGTGAGGGGATGGGTGGGGTGGATGGATGGTGGGTGGATGGATGTGTAGATGGAGGGATGGATGAAGTTGGGGAAGAGAGAAAGGAAGGAAGACGAGAGGGAGGGAGACAGAACATGCCATGACTTGGAGCTCTTGGGAAGGGGCCCCTCTGGGCTGAAAGAGATCAACAAAAGCTGTGTGTGGCCCACAGGCAGCCTGTGACGTATTCTGCGTGGGGGATGACGTCAACATTGAGAAGGCGAACAATTCCCTCATCAGTAACAACCGAAGCTGGAAGAGGAACAAATTCCGTCTCACCTACGTAGCCGAGGCACCAGAGCTGACGCAAGGTGACCGCACTATCCTCCCGGGGTTGGAGGGAGGGACAGGAGATCTCACTGCTGACCAGTGCTGGGGATGGGGCTTCATCACTCTGGTTCCTTCTCAGTGTTGCTCTCGCAAAAGCACAGGCCACCTTCCTGTCCTGTGCACAGTGAAACATGAGCTCAGAATCTTCTCTGCAGTGTCACAGAATGTCCTCCCAACTGTCCTGACTTCAACTTGTGTCAACCACTTTGACGTCTTGGTTCTGGATCCACAGTCCTCACCCATCCCCCACCAATGTCCTCTTCAGGCCCTTCTACTTCAAAGGGCAGTGGAAGTGTGGGTGGAGGTTGCAGGAAAGGCTGGGGAGGTTTTGTGGACCACTTATATATGTGTGTGTGTGTATGTGTGTGTGTGTGTGTGTGTATATATAATATCTTTTATAACCTCACTGCCACTCTCATTTCCCTGGGACCCCCCCCCCAGTGGTGTCATGGGATTCACTGTGGGGTCATTAAGGGTCAGTCCCTCTGGGGTAGCCAGGGGGACCATGTCTCAGGGTATTCCTACCCACTCTGTGGCTCTTACAATCTTTTCACCCCCAGTCTGATTTAGTGTTGAGTTCTCTGTAGCCTCTGGATTTCTGCTTGGATAGGTTTTGATTGATCACTGTGTCTGTCACCATCACCCTGGAGCTGGTTGTCAGGCTAGCAGTGAGAGAAGTATTCATACCATCATTTCCCCTACAATTTCTCCTGGGCCTCAGCACATGAGGTAGAGATGGTCTATCTCGTGATGGGAAGTTGGCTGTCTTCTTGTCTTATTGATGGATCTTGGTTCTCTTCCATGTTCTCTGTCATCTGTAAAATAAAACAGATTCTCCAACCAACAGGGAGAGCTGTTTGGATTAAGGAGGTGTTGTAGTCAACTTGCTCTGTTGCAGCACAGAAAAAGCCCAAACAAAAGCAGCTTGTGGAGGAATGGGTTTATTATGCTTACAGACTCGAGGGGAGACTCCATCCTGGCAGGGAAAACGATGGCATGAGCAGAGGGGTGGACATCACCTCTGCCAACAATGGCAGGAAGGTGTGCCAAACACTGGCAAGGGGAAGCTGGCTTATAACCCCCATAAGCCTGCCCCCAACAACACAGCTCCAGTGAGGTTGTAAAACCCAAACTGTCATCAGCTAAGGATTGATCAATCAGAACACATTCATCTGTTTGTGGGGGATACCTGGATCAAACCATGACAGGGGGTGTGCATAGTTATTTGAGCGACTTTGTAGTGTTTAAGCCCACACCCCTTCTCCAGAGAGCAATTCAGGGCTTCTGAAGTCTGGGTGTCCTGGTCATGGGATTCTGACTTGGTTTCCAGTACCAGATATGACTTCTCTCCCACGGAGCAGGCCTCCTGTCCAATCAGAGAACAGTTGGTTACCCACAGAGGCCGTGTGCCACTATTGCACAGGTGTGTACTTCTTGTCTGGCTGGTTGATTTCGTAGTCTGCAGGATCCCTGTTTATTCATGCTGTTGGTGACCATTGTCCTCCAGCAGCTCCCATAAGGCTTCCCAGCACTGTGAGGGCATCCAGGAGGTAGCTGGTTTCCCTCTCAGTTCCAGCACAGTATCTGGATGTCTGACCACAGCCAATGGTGTCTTCAGAGATAGGGTCTTACCTTTTAGCTCTGGCAGGTAATCAAGTGTTTTGGCAATGGCCTGCATTAATTTGGGGACATCAGGGGTTCTCCCTGGCCAACAGCTCACTATGGGAAGGGGGTGGTTAGCCCAGTTTTGGGCCTGGGATTTGCCAGCCAAAGTCCATGATTTTTTTTTGTTTGTTTGTTTTTCGAGGTAGAGTCTCACTCTAGCCCAGGCTGACCTGGAATTCACTATGTAGTCTCAGAGTGGCCTTGAACTCACGGCAATCCTCCTACCTCTGCCTCCCAAGTGCTGGGATTAAAGGCGTGTGCCACCACACCCGGCTTCAAAGTCCATGATTTTAAGGTTAAGCTTTCTCCACCTTCTACAGGGTGCATCTGTCTAGACCATTGAGACCACTTTCTCTCCTCTCATCAAGACCATTCTCTCTCTCTCTCTCTGCAGGTCTTTCCAATGTCCACAAAAAGCGAGTCTCCGCTGCCAGACTCCTCAGCCGGCAAAACCTACAGAGTCCGAAATCCAGGTAAGAAGACCTGAGTTTTCTCAGCAGCGCCTCCTCTGCTCCCAGGCATCAGCCTCAGAAAGGACTGAGGTCTCTGACTCCTGTTTTCCTGCCTCTGCAACTACCCGCAGAGTCTCCTCGCTGTTGGGTCCTCTGTGGGTGTCCTGCCTCCCCTTGACCACGCTCCTACCTGGAGGCCCAGATGAGGAACATGGGGAAAGGAGAAAGGGAAGTGGCTTCCCAGTACCTGTTCTTAATTATCATTTTAGTTATTTATCTGTGAGCAGAGAGAGAATGG
This sequence comes from Zapus hudsonius, assembly GCA_004024765.1. Classification (NCBI taxonomy): domain Eukaryota; kingdom Metazoa; phylum Chordata; class Mammalia; order Rodentia; family Dipodidae; genus Zapus; species Zapus hudsonius. The sequence goes on along the minus strand of PVHP010036322.1, from coordinate 3,417 downwards.
GTGTGTCAGGTCCTCCTGCCACTGTTAATGAACTCCAGATATATGTGCCATTTTGTGCATCTGGCTTTACGTGGGTCCTGGGGAATCGAACCTGGGTCATCAGGCTTTGCAAGCAAGTTCCTTAACCACTGAGCCATCTCTCCAGACCCTGGGGATCTTAACAGTGGCTCATACCCACTTGTAACAGAGCACTTTTGTCAGAAACTGCTTGTTTTAAGTGCTTCCTCACTGTGGACAATTTCCTATGGAGTGCTTCCAAAATTCCTACCTAAGGAGGATCACCGTGAGTTTAAGGCCACCCTGAGACTACATAGTGAATTCCAGGTCAGCCTGGACTAGAGTGAGACCCTACCTCAAAAAAAAATAAACAAAAATTCCTACCTAGACTCTACTTCTAGGTCTGCGGAAGGAGGAGAGGCTCTGTCCCTCCCTGAATAGCTCCTTCTCTCTTTTAATATCTTGTCAGAAATTACCTTAATACTCAACATAGCCAAATATCTTAATATCTAACAGAAAGCCTGTTGTCTTAGTGTTGGAGGAGTTCTTTTCTTTGTTTTATGGCAATACTGGGGGTAAAACCGAGGGTCTCGCGCACACTAGGCAAACGCTAGGCTACGAAACCTCATCCCATCTCGGCACTTTATCTAAAACTCAGCGTTTCCAGAAACAACCAAAACAAATCCATTTCTGCCAGGTGAGAGACTTCCAAATGGCTGAATACACTGGTGGCTGTCTCCCTCCCTGAACCTTGATTTGCTAGGCTTTGGGCTTGAGTCACAGGACACACTCCGTCCTGCTGGAAATGTCACTGTCACGCCCGGTCACCATGCAGTAGAGATCACATGATCCCCGCCGCCAGGATGCTAGGGCTATTATTGCTGTCACCTACCTGTACAGGATGTGCTAATGCTCTCTGATACTGCAGGCATTGTCCTCAAAGATGACCCGATCACACATTAAGCTCCCAGACATCTCGCGCCTCAAAAATCAAACCCAGACTTACCACCTCTCTGCTCTGAAAGTAATTTTCTCCTAGCACTAATGAATGTCATTCATTGATCCTCTCTGAAGGGAAGTCTTTCACTTTGCAATGACAGCACGGTGTCACACAAAGAGCAGGTAGCCCTGGACGCTGACCCCGGCTCTCCCACGCGTGACCTGTGTCTATGAGGCTTTGGAAAGACACCAGGTCCTCTGAGCATCTCTCTCCTTTGGCTTTAGCTCAGGGAATGATGGCCAGAAAGATGGCTCACGTTTACCTAGCACTGTCCTTGCCTCTGAACCCTGGGCTGTGCCATCATCTGTCATCATTCACACGAGCCCAGGACAAGTCTGCCATGCCTCACATTTTCATTATGAGGAATGACAGTGAGAAGGTGCCAGTGACTTTCAGGGTCACACTGACCTGGTTATCTGACTCCAGAGTCACCAACCACGGTGCCAAACGACTCTACAGATGGCCTCAACCGCATCGCCAGGCAGCTGTAGCTATTAAAATGAGGTGCACGGAGCAGCATTCCACGGGCCCCCACTTCTCTTCCTCATTCATCCCAGATCACGTCACCTGCGGGTCTAGCACAATCACTTTCCTCTGCTCCTCCAAACACATGACTGAAGCCATCAACAGGGCAGAACCCCAGGGGCTCTTGTACACTGTCATGGAATCTCTCATGCTAATGAAATGCATGAGACAATTCTTACCTTCAGATACTTAGTTAAAGGCAGCATCCCATGCCTAATGGCCTCTGGGTAGAGGGGTCCCATATTTGAAATATGAATCTATCCCACAGAAAGGCATGACCTCAATATCAGTGAACAAGAAGGGACTCAGGAGCCCCAAATATGAAAATCCAGGATGTGATAAGCCTAGCTCACACAAGCAGCAGGAAAACTGTTACAGGGCTGGAGAGATGGCTCAGCAGTTGAGGCACTAGCCTCTAGTGCCTAAGGCCCTGGGTTCAATTCCCAAGGACCCACATAAGCCAGACCTACAAGGTGGTGGCTCTGGTGTTCTCATTCTCTCTCTCTCTCTCTCTCTCTCTCTCTCTCTCTCTCTCTCTCTCTCTCTCTCTCTCTCTCTCTGCTTGAAAATGAATACATAAAATATAAAAAAAGAAAACTGTTACAAATGCTCCCCAAATAAGCCTCATGGACACCCTGGAATGATGCCGGCACACAGTTAGGAACTGAAATTGAATTAGAATCACTTGTGAATTAGCAGAGATTTCTTTAAAAGCAGAGTCTAGAGTACTCTACCTAGGTGAGGGCTTTATGCCATTTCCAGCTTTATAAGTTTTATGGGGGGAAAAAAGGAGGATGATGAGGTAGAAAAGCATAACTTGCCCATTTTCCCCTAGCCACGGCCAAAGTGGGGCACTCTGGCTCAGGAAGCCAGAAGCAAGACATGGGGAATCATACCCACTAGAGAGCCTTAATTGCGGACAGAGGCTGAAAGGGAAGTAAACAGCCTTTGATGGGTGACCTGCAAATCTAAAGGGAAAAGTGACCACGGTCACCGCCCTGCCTGGAAACAGAATTTCCAATCCATGCCCAGCAATTAGCAAACGCACTGTAAGACAGACACAGTAATGGAGCGCTAATGGGCAGGTTGGGGAGGAAGTTCTAGAAGCTGGAGGTAGGGGAAAGGTGAGGCTTGAGATGAACCCCAGGGGAGGGTGGGAAAGAGAAGAAAAAACAGAAATAAATCTAGGAGATGAGAGGTCCAAGAAGGGCCTGAAGACAGAGCTCGTAATGAGGGCAGTCACTCAAGAGAGCTGATGCTTTGAGGCATGGTCTTACCATGAAGTTCACGTTGACCTCAAACTTACCATCCTCCTGCCTCAGCTTCCGGGTGCTACAATCCAGGTCTGCACCACCACACCGGACATGATGAATTCTTTTTCTTTGGTGGCGGGAGGAGGGGAGATGGCTTTTTTGGAAGAGGCTCACTGTAGCCCAGGATGACCTGGTACTCACTATGTAGCCCAGGCTAGCTTCAAACTCACATTGATCCTCCTGCCTCTGCCTCCTGAGAGCTGGGATTATAGCTGTGTGCCACCATCTCCGGGGTCAGTCATCTCTGGTCTAAGTGACTAGAATCACTACCTTGTTTCTAGGTTTGTCTCTTAAAGATCCATTTTCCAAAACACAGCTCAAGAACTTATTTGTTTAGGTAGGGTCTCACTCTAGCCCAGGCTGACCTGGAATTCACTATGTAGTCTCAGGCTGGCCTTGAACTAATGGCGATCCTCCCACCTCTGCCTCCCGAGTGCTGGGATTAATCCTTTAAAAAACATAAATTGAGGGCTGGAGAGATGGCTCAGCAGTTAAGACACTTGCCTCCAGTGCCTAAAGCCCTGGGTTCAATTCCCCAGGACCCACATAAGCCAGACCCATAGAGTGGTGGCCCTGGTGCGC
>PVHP010036321.1:0-17933 GCA_004024765.1 Zapus hudsonius | reverse complement strand
TATACTGGGAGAGAACAGCAAACCAAGGTACAAACACCTGTGCAATGGAAGCGCCAAAGCGTGGGGGAGGCAATCAATAGCTTTTGATTTGGCCAAGTAATCCACTCAGTGAAGGAGCCCTTGACTGGAATTGGGAGTCAGGGCAAAATGCATTAGGAACCAAAATCTTGAGACCCCAAAGAGAAATTCACTTTACAAGTGATTCACAAAGAGGCTACTGACAATAGAATCTAGCCAATTCAGGAATGTGTATATCAGTTAACCTATACTGATCTCACTCTCCAATGGAGATTCTGTTTGTATTTTTCAGAAGGCAGTGAGAAAACTGTGGTCTTTCCAACCCTACCAACGAATCATAGGCTGATAGTTGACATCCTGGCAAGAGATGAGCCACCCCAGACCTACCATGGAGGATCCATATGGAACCCCACAGAGAATGAAGGGATAAGCAAGAGACTGACAATCACAGCCAATCAGTCAACCCAGGATAAGCCAGCAAGACAGACACCAACAATCTTCAACACAACCTAAAGCAGAAGTACAGTGACCCCTGAGACTTCAACAATAAAACAACCTTAAAAACTCACCCACCATGTCTCAGGGAACTGAGCAAAAGAGGGGGTGGAAAGATTGTAAGAGCCATGGTGGAGGATAATATCCAGAGACTTTGCCTCCCTCAGTAACAGCATGCAAAGGATGGTGGAACTGGGTTGAGTTAGGCTATCCATAACCTTCTACCCCATGGACTGATCCAGTTTGTCCATGGTGGAGGATACCCAGCTGACTGGGGACAGGGAAGAGGGAAATTGGGGAACTGGGGACACCAACACATTATTATTGTTCATTCAGTATATGTAAATATGGATAATAAAGATATATTTTATTAAAAAAAGAAACCTGTTAGTCTATCTGAAATAATGTTGTCATTTCACCATTCTTAAAGGGAGTTGAGAATCTGAGGTAAACTTATATATACATTTGACACACAAACACACACACATAAACACAGAAATACATTTAATTCCTTACTGTAAAAAGCCCAGAATAAAGCTTAAGACTACAATGGAAAACGTTTGAGGCTCGATCCTACCTTAAGGTGAGGAACCAAGGAGTGAGCTTCTGGATTCACAACTGAAAAAGCAGGTCCAAGAATCCAGGAGAGTCACAACTTCAATGGCCAATTTGTCACCAGCCCACGAGGGAGAGATGTGACTTCACTCTAAAAAACGAAACTTTTTCTCCATATTTTCTGTCGCTAGGTCCAGGTACACTAAACTCAAAAAGAGGAGACCAGGGAACCTGGGCTGGAGGCTTCTGTGATTCAGCCTGAAGTGTGGTTAAATCTTGAAATTCTTCAACCAGTCCAAAGCTTGAGCACTTGTTGAGTACAGACATTCAGACAGAGGAGCCCATAGATATGACATTTGCCAGAGAGGCCAGTTTGCTTGTCTTGCTAGTAAAGTTAAGCTCCAGACTCTTTTAACTTCCCCACCCTGGCCCACCCATAGGATCTTACTCAGATCTTGACATTTTGTCTGGTAATTGTGACTCTTTTCATCCTTTCAGTATTTTACTTTCCTAGAAAATATCAGAAGGAGATATGAATTTGTAAAATTCCCAGGGCAGTTAACAAGGATTCCCATGCCTGCTTTCCACACGTCCTATGTAATCACATTGCATTGCTCTGAATATATGTATCAATGAAAGCAATTTTTGGGTGGGTGAAAGCATATCACTAATATATATGAATGAAAGATATTTATGTCCTTCTGATGAAATCAGGCACATCCATGCCACTATGGCCTTAGACTAAGTCATTCTAAGAACACCCTTCATCGTTTATGAGTTCAGCAAGTAGGCCTACTCTACATGTAAGTTCTCAGATGATTTGCCTCGTGTTTCTACAGCTTATTATGAAGCCTGGAGTTTCACAGACATATGAAATTACAAATATAGTAAAAATGCCCTTTGATTTCTTTCTTCTTTCATCCTATTGTGCAAGAATTTCTTTTACAGAAAAACCTTTTCCAATTGTTCCACTAAATTTCATTTGAAGCTTGCCATGTACCTCCAACATCTACTGTCCAGGACCACAGAGGTGTGACAGGTTAGAGTGACTGGGACCTTCCAAAGAGAACCAGGAGTGTCCTTAAACTTGTACTTTCAGGCAGGTTCCACAGATCCCGTGCCTGACTCTCTCCTCTAGAGTGGGAGGTGTCTCTAACTAGAGTACAAACCTAATCCCGAAACTGATTGGTCAAGGATAGAACAACCATCTGTCTCTCTGTTCACCTGGGCCAGGGAATATGGTCACTTATATAGGAAATTCCTTCTCTTTTTCCAAATGCCAACAGAGGGGCATCAGAGTCTCCAGGCTCTAGGCCTCGGATAAGGCCCCCTCACCACAGCCTAATGGTTATAGTGAGTAATGTGAGGGGTCGGCTTCTTTCCATTGTGAACCTGTTTCCTTGAGATTATATGTTTCCTTCTTTTTTCTTGTTTGGCTGACCAGCAGAGATTTTATGTGGCTAAAACCTCTCCAACATACTCTCTCCACATTAGTGGCTGGAGAGCTCTATAATTTCTCATGTCCTTTAAATAAATTTTCCCACTATACTTTATTCTCTGGTGGTCTAAAACTTTATTTTTAATTGGTATCTTTATTATGAATCATTATATACATTGTATGAGCATTTTTGTGATGTTGCCCCCATTTCCCTTCTCTCTGTCCCCTTACCCACAGGAGTTCCCTCCTGAGCTATAATTTTAATTCTTTAATTTTATAGACTAGAATCTGGTACTCCTAAATTCTGAGGTATGTTGGAAGTAGCTGGGAACTTAAACTTTCTGGAACCCCGGTTGCCCCATTACAGAGCTACCACCACACTCATACCTAAGTTCCTAAAGGCAGAAATGCCTCGGATTGCTCATTTCTTTTTGAATAGCTCTTGTGAGGTGCTGTAGACGTCATGCCTGGGGTGCTATAAATGCATTTCCTCTAGCCCTTCTAATATTCCATGATGACATGCTTCCTTTTTCCATTATTAAAGATTTTGAGACATTTGAAAGAAACCTCAGAATGTTTTATTTCTTTCTTATTCTAGCCCAGTAACTGTCAATATTCACTGACTTCTGAGCTAATGAATAAGCCTGTCTTCTATCAAGTGTATGTATTCTAGACATTGGGATGGTGCCAAACCCAAGAGCCTCATGTTCACAAAGAAAACTCCTCTATGAATATTTGGTTTGAATCTTGCTTTGTGTAAGGAAATTGAAAAAGAGACAGAGAGGAAATGGAATAAATTCTGGCGAAGATATTTGGTTTTCTGATTTCCAGAAGGAGTAGAGTGGTTGAGATTGCTGCCTGACTCCCTGCTTTCAAATTAGAGTTCTGCTGCTGGTGACTGAGTATCTTCAAGATTTTTCTTAGCATTCCTTGGAGTTAGCTCTCTTCTGGAAAAAAAATGGGATAATAATGACATCCAGCACAAAGGGCTATTATTCAGGCCAAAAATAAATCTACATAAAGCACATAAGGAGGGCCTGGTGCATAATGAAATGATACATAAATGGCAGTCATGATCAGTAGTTGTAGTTATGTCTGCTGTTTTACGCTTAACCAACTTTGATTTTATGACACCATGTATATGGAGGGATTCAAAGATCTACTTTATCTGAGTCCAAAACAATACTCTTTCAGTCTTTTGTATTACAGAGCAATTTTATTACCCACAAACTTTGGAGTACCTTTCTGTTCTTGATTATATGCTGAAGGATTCTTGGTGAGATTTCCTTCCAGAGCTACTCAGAAGATATTTTCTTCAGCTATTACTTCTGGAAGAATCAGGACTCATGAATTTGTATGCTACATCTCTGGCCATGATTCTAATCCTATTGTTGCAACAAATTTGAAAAAAAAAAAACAGCCTTTGATTCCTCTGTCACCAATCTTGAAGAATTTATGAACACCCCAGAATAGAATATTTTGTCATCTATTGTAATAATGAGTCGCCCATGTTTCCACACAATATGAAGTTAAAATGCATGTGAAGCTGCAATATTTTCAAGTTATATGTATATCATGATCATATTCAATACTCAGAACTCCATTTTGCAAATTCATGCCATGATTTCTTGTTTCATTAAAGAGCAAATAACGCTTGAAGAGAGAGAAAAAACAAATAGTTATTGGAAAGCTGTTCTGCTGGCTCCCCATCCAGTGTTCTCTCACTAACACATATTTATTTCACCATCACCCAAAAAAGAAAAGCAACTTATCGCTTGAGTGTTCCTTGGGAGTTGGAGGCACTATTGAAAGCCTGTGAGAAGCACAGCATATGGCCCAGCTAAAGATAGATCCAGCCTCATGTCCACAGCAGGCAAGTTCCCCTGGAAGCCCTCTAATTGATCATTTGTGCACATTTTCTCCAGGAACAACTTGTTGTTTATATGAAGGCCTCCTGCCAAGGTCAGAGGTAATCCAAAATGAACATATGTGATGAGTCTCACACCCTGCTTGGAAAAGCCAGACAATGAAGAGAAATCAGGAAAATAGCAAGTCTTACTCTACACACCATATGAAAACTCCTTCATTCTCAGAGCCTCTCCACATGCCCTGCTAGAGTTTCACTCTGTAGAGGAAGATACAAGTAGAAAATGACTAAATGCTAACTGGATATCATCTACCATGGAGCTGGTATAGTCTTGTAGGATTCAGACTCTACATAAGGAGTATGTAGCCAGAGAACATGCAGTAAGAGCTCAGCTATATGACACATCCTATTGGGTTCCCATGAATCAGACTTAGCCATCAAAATGGATATATATATATATATATATAAATATATATATATATATGTGTGTGTGTGTGTGTGTGTTTGTGTGTGTGTGTAACTTTTTGGTTTTATAAAATATTAGATAGTCACTTGATAAGAGAATTAAACCAAAGAATTACCATGGTGTTCTCTTGTCACATTTAAAATCATTATAGATATGTCAGTTCATATTGTTTTAAATTATATATATATATATATATATATATATATGACAGGCTATCTATTATTCCCTCTCCCCAACTCCCATTACTCTGGGAGTCCTCCTCAGTGAGGTTATGGTTTTCACAGTGGAGTCATGAAGGCTTCAATCAGTCCATATGTTGCATGTACCTCTGGATATTCCCACTCTGTGGCTCTTACAATGTTTCTGGCCCCTCTTCCACAATATTTCCTGAGCCATGGCAGGCCTGTTAGTTGTCTGATTTAGTGTTGAGTTCATTGAAGCCCCTGGATTTCCATAATTTTTAATTTACTCCAATCAAAATTTCTATTTATCAAACAAAATAAATATTACCAAATAAATATTTTAAGAATGAACCCACTTGATGCACTCAGATGTCTTCTGTGATTATTGACAATATCCGCTCTGTCTTTAGGGCAAGATTTCCACACAAGGACCAAGTTCCCCAGCTGCTGGAATAGTCATGCAGGTCCCAAATGATTTGTCTTAATTTACTAAGGACCCCATGTGCTTAGCTGGTGACATGAGATTATACAGGGTTAGATTTCATGACTTAGATGGGAATAGGGCTGGTGTGGTGAATCATACAGGGTTAGTTTTCATGACTTAGGGGATAATGCTGGTGTAGTGAATCATACAGGGTTAGATTTCATGACTTAGGGATAGGGCTGGTGAAGTGATTCATACAGGGTTAGATTCCCTCCCGTAGACTGGGACATAGCTGGTGAAATGAAATCAGACAGATTGGATTCCATGATATAGCCTGGGATAGAGCTGGTGGTATGAGATCATGCAATGTTAGATTCACTCATGCCGACTGGGATAGAACTGGTAAAATGAAATCACACCGGGTTAAATTCCCATGATGTAGACTGGGAGAGAGTGTGTAAAATGAGATCATGAAAGATTAGATTCCCACATATAAACTGGGATTGTTGAGATGATATTAGATAGGGTTGGATTCCCTCCTGTAGACTGGGATAGAGATGGTGGGATGAGGTCACACAGGATTGGATGGGATTCCCACATATAGGCTGGTCTAGAGATGTGGAAAGAAATTTTAAGATGATTAATAAACTGTCACAAGTGGTATCAATGAGAGGCTTCTGCAGTTCTACCTGAAGGTGTGACATAGAGAAAGTGGTCTGATGAGAGGTAAATGAGAGCTCTGTGCATGGTACATATCCATCCCCCTCTGTATGCTCATGTTTATAACAAATGCCTCAAAAAGGTGACTTTCAAAGAACTTTTAAGATGATTAATAAACTGTCACAAGTGGTATCAATGAGAGGCTTCTGCTCTAGGCTGAGAACAAGTGTGTGGAGAGATGCAGGAGCAAGAGAGAGCCAACCAAGGGTCGCTGAGTCACCAGGCTACTGAGAGCATCAGAGGACCTCAGAACTGAAATGCTTACTGTTGTAATATCTTATTCAGTCTTGTAAGTAGGAGTATATTAGCCTATGACCTTGAAAAGTCATCCAAAAGAAAGCAAAGGTACAGATGCAGAGAGCGGTGGATACACAGCCAATCTCTGTGTGTTCCTGTGTGCACACATACATACACTCATGGATAATACCTACTATATCACCACAGATACAGTGAAAAGAAAACACACCACACTCCAACCAAATGATCAAATACTTCTGACATAGATATGCATTAGAAACTCTTGGCCTGGATATGTGTTATCAAGAGGAGATTCAAAGAAATGTAAAAACACTTTAACAAGTAAGGTTTCAACCAAGCAGGAATGTCATGGGAATGTTTTCTGGAATGCTAGTATTTAGTAAAGGGCAAAAGATGAGAATTTCAAATGAAACCCCTAAAACAATTGTAAACCTGCTTTCTCAGGCAATTTCCTTAGTAAAATTCTCTTCGCTATAGGTTAGATAAAGGAGCATTTCAGAGGCATAGAATTATACAGAGAATTCATAAAAATAATACTTCAAGATATGCCTGATAAACCTTGGGCTGGAAGGAAACAGCAAAAAGAAAGAAAGTACTTGTAGATTTAAAGAAACAAGAAAAGAAATTCCCTGGAAAGCATAGACAGAGAAAAAAGAACTTGTAAAAGTGAAAATAAACACCCCTTGAGACTCCTAGCACTAACTGATAGGTAAAGAATTTGAGTTGCAAAGAATTAGGAAAAATATGATTTAGAGACAAAGCATGTACAAACCATATTTGTGAGGAAAATCTTTAGGAAAAAAAGGAAGTGTGACAGAAGGCACATCTGATTAAGGGAGTGATACAAAGATATATCACATTTTGGTGATTTCACAAGCTGTATCAAAACAATATTAGCTGTAGTTTTTTCCAAGACATCCTACATTACATTAAAGAACCTTCATTTTAATCTTATTTTAATGATAGGTTTTACCAGGAGTAGTTGTTGGCCTATTTTAAAGAGGTGTTTTTTATGTCAATTGAGAAAATCATACTTTTTAAAAATTCTGTTACCATTATAAATTAAGAATGTTATAAAAGGTTGAATGAACTTGCATTCCTATAATAATTTTTATCTTCTTTCACTATTTATTTTAAATAACAATACATTTAGCTTTTATTTTCTTTGATTATTCAGTCCATATTTATAGAGGATAGTTGCCAATTGTTAACCTTCCCCGTTTTTATTTTGTCTTCTATCAATTTCAAGAGGTTGAGAGAAAGATTAGATAGATTAAACATAGATAATAGATAAAGAGATAGATATAGATAGATGCATGCCAAGCTTCAAAATCTTCTTATGTGTCAAAAAAAAACTCACTCTCCATTTTCTGGAAGAGTTTATGTAAAGAAAGAACAATTCCTTCATCCTTAAATGGGTTGTGTGTATATGCTAACATTTTTTTTCTTTGGAGTATTAATATATTCACTGCATTGTGTACAGTTGATATTATCTTTTCTGAAAAAAAATATTTATAAGGAGAGAGAGAAAGAAAGAGAAAGGGAGAGAGAATGGGCCTGTGTAAACACATTCCAGATACATGTATCACTTTATGCATCTAGATTTTTACATGTATACTCAGGATTTGAACCTGGGCTGAACCTGGGCCAGCAGGCTTTGTAAACAAGCAATTATACCCACTGACCAATCTCCTTAACTCTTTAGCTTACTTTTCATTGGATCATTAGTTATTTGAAGATCTTTACCCTGATTTTCCTTTAGTAACAACATTGTGATGGGACACTTTAAATAACCACAGCCAATCAGTCAACACAGGCTAAGCGTGTGAGACAGACACCAATGATTTTCAACACAACCTAAAACAGAAATACAGAGACCCCTAAGTTCTCAACAATAAAGCAGCCTTAATACTCACCCACCATGACTCAGGAATCTGACCGGAAGAGGGGTCAGAAAGACGTGAGAGCCTTGGTGGGGAAGAATATCCAGAGACAAGGCCCACCTCAGTAACAACATACTAGGGCTGGTGGAACCGGGGTGATTCCTAGACTATCCATGGTCTCCAGCCCCAAGGACTGATCCAGATGGCCCACGGAGGAGGATAACCACCTGATTGGGGATGGGGAAAAGGGGAATTGGGGAACTGGGGATAACAACTCATTGTTTGCCCATTAAATAATGTAACTCATTATGGACAATAAAAAATAATAATTACCTGTTAATTTACATCTTTATATAGTATTTTATACTTTATTGTAATATACCTATATATATACATAAATTCATTATGTAAATAATATGTATATGCATATATCTAAATCAGTCAGCTTACTATTATTTTTTACTACTTCACGGAAATATAGAAACTTTTCCATCATGTATGTCACATGAATTGAGTAATCTCCTTCACAATATAGTTACAAAACATTATGCTGTTCCCTATATGCATTATTTTTGGGAATAAAATGCATAAAAATATTTCTCAGGGCTGGAGATATGACTCAGCAGTTAATGCACTTGCCTACAAAGCCTAATAATCCCAGATCAATTCCCCAGTACCCACATAAAGCCAGATGCACAAAATGGCACATGCATCTGGAGTTTGTTTGCAGTGACTAGAGTCTCTGGTGTACCCATTCTCTCTCTCTTTCTCTCTCTCTCTCTCTCTCTCTCTCTCTCTCTCTCTCTCTCTCTCTTTCTCTCTCTCTCTCTCTGAAAAGAAACAAATGAAAACATTTTAAAAATATTTCTCAATACATGTGGATATTATCATTGTCATCCCATTAGACAGATTGAGAGAGGTAAATTGCTTTTCCTAATGCACAGCAGTGGGGTGCTTGCCTGCAATGACTCCGAACCCACCCTCATTCAAGGTCCAGCACTTCTCAAAATTATCCAGATATATTTTCATTTTTTTAGGCTTTTAAAAATAGAGCTTATTTATTTGCATAGGTACTCATGCATTGCTCTTTACATCTATCTCTTCAAAAGCCTCTAAATATAATAGCTGCTTTGGATGTTGTCTGGCAATATTTTTGTTTTTTTATTAATATCTTTATTATGAGTAACTGTATACATTGTCTGAGTAAATCTGGTGATTTTGCCCCATTTCCCTCCTCTCTGTCCCCTACCCACTAGGATCCCTCCTACGTGAATACACTGGATCTAGGGTAGGGGGCTATTAACTTCACCAGACTCAGCCTCCCCTATATCTTTTCCCCCTCTCAATCAGTCTCTGTATTGTTTCAGTATTATGATCTTTTCTTTCTAATATACGTAGGTGTTATCAGGCACCATGAAATCATGAATATCAAGGCCACTTTGTATCTGGAAGTTTGAATTGTAAGCAGTCCTTCCCTTCCTTTGGCTAAAGTTTTCTTAATTTTAGTTAACAGTAACACTTTCTTCTATTAAATTTTTCAGTTCTAATTACTTTGTACCTTCTTTCTCTTGATTGGACTCTGACTGATATAATCATAGAACTGAGATTAGTCCTGATTAAAGCTAGTGACTTTATAAAGAAGTGTTAAGGATACCAAAAAAGTGCCCAGTACAAAATTAATTCAAGGAAGGGAAGAAAAGCAGATAATTTTGAAGGCTCTAAGGACAAATACCAAGACTATATAACAAGCAGGAAAAATCCTCAACCAAGCCTGGAAGAATTGTGTGTAGCCACAGCACATCTATAATGCAGTGGGTGGAGACTGAGAATCACTTCTCATAGACAAACACCAAAGAACATATGCTCTACACACACACACACACACACACACACACACACACACACACACACACACACACACTCACACCTCCCATGAAAAACAATGGAATGTGGGGAAACAAACTGTCAAGAAACACAACTTCCTCTTGATTTTAGATGTGGGTAAGCCTCAGAAAATTTAAGACAACTCCTTAACTTTGAAGCTTTGTTTGGGGGAAAGCCTAAATATCACTGCAACTAACAATTAGGAAATGATTTTCTGGTATTATTTTTTAATGAGGTTAATTGAACTGTACTACAATGCATGCAAAAGTATATAATGTGTATATAATGTGTAGAGTAGGAATTTGAATTAGAAGTCTCCCCCCTCCAATAAATTTGTGTGTTTTATGTGCTTGGGAGGTGGAGCCAGCCTTGCTGGAAGTATGTTTCTGGAGGTGGGCTTAGGGGTGTTAAAACCAGCCCCCTCTCCCCAGAATTTGACTCACTCTCCTGCTGCTGTTTTCCACCTGATGTGTCAGAGGTGATGTTCAGCCTATCTTCTACCACCCTTTCCCTGCTATCATGAAGCTTTCCTTGAGACAAAAACTAAAGTTTCCTTCTATCAGCAGCTTTTGCTAGTGTTTTGCCCAGCAACAAGAACAGCACCCAACTAAACCAACTCCGACACCTGAATAGTTAGTTCAGCATAAATGAAGCAGCTTAGTACTACAGTAAAACAGATTTGTTTTGCCATTACCTGATTATTTGATTTAATTGTGAAGCAGTAGATAGCTCTTTATAGCATATTATAGTCATTTCAGTAGAACTTCATTGTCATATGAAAGCTCTCAGGTGATTTCAGAATAAATGAAGGAAGAAAATCCAGTAAGATGGGTCACTTAACCATCAGAAAGGAACAGACATTAAGACTCTGTTGTTACAAATTAATAAGAGTGAATTTCAAAGACTTGAACATAAGACTAGTCATAATCACAAATAATGCATTTGCCTCTTGGAAAAGTCCTTGCCTCAGGTTTGTCAATTGAAGGATAGCAGCACCAAGATTTCAGTGTGTGCATTTGTAAAGTGGCAACATTCTGAGCCACATTTGAAACTGAATGAATGAACACTAGCAGAGGAGACATGCTGAGAAAATGAAGAAATGGAATTTAATGGGTTTTTCAACCTTGAGTGAAATGTGCTTCTATCTCCTTCCAAAGCTTTTGTGTTGTTGTTGTTTTTAATTCGAAGAGCAGTGTCCTTTAGTGTCACTAATTTCCTCATATTCAGAAGAGGTCTGAGAAATGCCAGCTTTCATATGCTTCCTGGAGCCTTTCATGTGCAAACTGTTGTAGGTAAAGGCTGAATATGCTGGAATCTCTGATTTGTACCAGAGCAGTCACTGGTCCCATCTTTGATTTCATTCAGAGCTACTCAAACCCTTGTCACCAGAGCCATCAGAAATTCAAAAATATTCCAGATGCTTAGCCTCCAGGTAATGACTCCACAGACTTTAAAGCTTGTCAAAAAATCAAATAGCATGACATTTTTTTATACTTTAGTTTTTCCTAATCTATAGATGTATGATGGGCAGAAAAAAAATACAAACATTAACTGAAATGTCAAGAGACTTAGCTTCATATCTCTTTTTACTACCTTCATCCATGAAGTGGTCCTCTTTTCTCTCAGGGCTTGGTTTCCTCAGTAATAACATGAACCTGGCTGCCACTTGCACATAAGTATAATGCCTCTTTAAAGTGTCACTGCATAGAGATAAAAGAATGTTCCTTTCCTAATATCAAAAAGAAAAATGTCATTTGTTGGGGATGGGGAGATAACCCAAGACTTGAAGGCACTTACTTGCAAAGTGTGCTGGCTGGACATTGATTCCCCAGTATGCACATAAAGCCAGATGCACAAAGTGCTGCATGCATCTGTAGGCCCTGAAGCAACCATTTTTTCTGTCTCTCTCTCCCTTCTCTCCTCCATTCCTCTCTTTCTCTTTTTCCTTGGAAATAAATAAACCATTACTTTAAAAAAAGACATTTATTGAAGAAGACCTTTATTCTTCATTCAAGTAAATCAATCCAAATGCAACCTATGGATGACTCAGTATACAAGGAGGGAGGAGATACAGGAGAAAAGTAATAATAGAGAAGAAAGAAAGGACAGGCTAAAGTCTACCAACTGAGCAGCAGCTCCCTTCTCTATGCACTCAGGGAGTAGGATGGAACACAGAGCTGCTGGCTGCTTTTTCACACACACACACACACACACACACACACACACACACACACACACACACACACGGATCCCTGTCCATCTCTACAGAGTCTACAGAGGTCAAGTGGCTAGATTTCCATGATAACCTAAGATGATGCTATGGTGAACATCCAACCAACCACAGTCTTATGGGAAAGATTGATTTCATGTGTGCAGGTCCATGGGAAGTTTCATCCATGGAGAAAGAAACTGGGCTCTTTTCACAGATTCAAGTACAGAGAAACCACCAGCATCCAGCAAATAACCAAAAAGCTGCAAGCATGAAACAGCAGCACACAGGACTCCCAGAGCTCAAACGCTCTGCATACCTTTGGGCTGGAATTCAGATCTACCTCCAGTGACACATCTCCCAGTAGCAGGAGTCAGCCTGTTAAGGGTTGAAGCTGGAAACTCAACTTTAATGAAACATCTGAGTCTATGGGGCCATACTTTTAAACTCCCACAGTGCTTCACCAGCTCAGTGCCTGCTATCATTTAGACATTGGAGCCTCCCCTTTAGCTTGCTCCATGGCACTATTGTGTCCACTTTTTCTGTAGTTGTCCACTATAGTGGCAAATCACTGGCCATTCAGATGCTTCCCTTCTGAATGCTTCTGCTCTGATGTTATTCTCCTGTCTCATCAGTGATGAGGTCTTCATGTGACCCATTCCCTATGCCCATGCAAGACAAAAGGTTTTAAAAAAAGAAATAAAAACCTCAAAACACAATGATGAATAAACAGAGAGAGAGAGAGAGAGAGAGAGAGAGAGAGATAGGAGAATAACTCACATACCATATCCATAAAGGACAAAATCCAAGTATAAAATGAAAGAAACCCCTAGTCATAATTTTCCATGTAGCATAGTAGACTCATCTTTCACACAGAAATGATTTTCTGTACATCCTTACCAGCAGCATCCTTCAAATGAGTTAATTAACTGACCGAGCTTGCTAATTCATCTGTAAAATGGAGAT
This sequence comes from Zapus hudsonius, assembly GCA_004024765.1. NCBI lineage: Eukaryota > Metazoa > Chordata > Mammalia > Rodentia > Dipodidae > Zapus > Zapus hudsonius. The sequence continues at coordinate 4,568 of PVHP010036321.1, read as the reverse complement.
GATTATACCTGCCACAGGGTCATTTTGAAAGTGAAGGAAGAAGTATTGAGAGGCATCTAGAATAACTCCTGACCCTCAGGAACTGTCTGTCAATCCTGAACCCTTCTCCATAGTTTGTGATCCAAAGAAGCCTACAGTCCATCAAGAGGAGTAAAAACACTCAGTTAGAAAAAACAGTGGGAAGTCACTACATTGTATCTAAGAGCAGAATTTTGAAAGAGAGAGAAAGAAATAGAGAAAGTTTTGGAAGAATGAAGACTTGGTAGTAGAAGAAACTACATCTGCGAAGGTAACAGGATGAGTTCTAAGTATGGAAAAGTTAAAAGCTCTGAGTCTCAGGCCAGGTGAAAGGAAAGTCTTGTTTCAATTGTCTTGCAGTGGTAGAGGGTTTGAATTAAGGGTAAGATCAGAAAAGAGATTTTAAAGTGTCAACAGCTAGACAGACCTGGGTTACTCTGTGAAAGACCTAAGTGTATAAGTAGATAGATAGATGCCTTTATTTGTGATAATTAGAGACAAATTGAAAACAAAACAAACAACAAGGAAGAAATGCATAGGAGACCATATTTGCTCTGAGCTTATGAAACCAGATGTGTTAAACGTAGTTTCAAAAATCTTAGTTTTTCTAAGTTTTCTAATCACAGAGTGGCTTGTGACCTCTCTGATTAATCTTGAATATACTCTTGGTGAATCAGGCATGAATTATGTATTTCCTTTCCACCTTTTTATTGTAAAAATAATCACCTGAATGAAATTTAAGCCTTAAGTTTTGCCATGACATTATATGCCCAAGGCTTTGTCATCTTCTCTCACTTCCCCACCACCTCAAACCAACCCCATCCAATATGGTATATAACATTTCATTTTTTAAAAATATTTTATTTATTCACTTTCAAGCAGAAAGAGAGAGAGGAGAGAGAGAGAGAGAGAGAGAGAGAGAGAGAGAGAGAGAGAGAGAGAGAGAAGAACCAGGGCCACCACCTTGTGGGTCTGGCCCATGTGGGTCCTAGGGAATTGAACCCAGGGCCTTAGGCACTGGAGGCAAGTGCCTTAACCATTGAGCCATCTCTCCAGCCCCAAAACATTTCATTTTTAAAGGCCCAGATAAATGTATAATTAATTGGTCATAATAAAAATTAAGCTGTTTTTTTTTTGCTTTCCACCTTTTTAATTAAAAAATCCATTGAATAAGAAAATTCTTCAATTGCTCTATGCAAAATGCAAACCATTGTCCAAATTCTCTGGTTACTCACACGTAATGCACATACCTGTGACCCTACCACTCCTGGGTGGGTATAACATACCTAGAATTTCAGCACCCCTAAAGCAGAGGCAGTGGAATCCATGCAAGTTTGAGTCTAGCCTGAGCTACATAACAACTCCTGAGGCAGACAGGGATATTATAGTGACATCATGTCTGAGAAAATGAAAAGAAATAAAAAAGAGGGAAAAGATAATACAAGGTTTCAATTTTGAATTGTTCGTGCCATCTCAATTTTATGGAAAAAAAGCCATTCCCTTTCAAATATTAACTGCAATTAATAATTGACACTTAAATTCTCTATCCTCAGCTTAAACTACATAAAGAAGCACTAGAATCTAATGATTTTTTTTCTGTTTTTAATTTTTTGTTTGTTTTGTTTTGTTTTCAAAAGTTGCTAGCTGCTATAAGTGATCTGTGATGTTTAAGTTAGGTTGTTAACTTAACCTGTTAGTAATCTTAAGTGGGTGTCTGAGGTTGTTTATAGGAAGGCAGCCCTCTCAGAAGGGGGCAGTTTGTAAGGAGGCTCAGGGGAACTTAAAGGGAGCCATTAAGTCTGGGATAGGGTTGCAAGACCCTGCCCTAAGACTATATAAAAGGGAAGGAAATCTCTCCCTTTCCTCCTGCTGGTTTGCTTTTGTGTGTGGTGTTGCTGATGGTTTTTTTTTTCTCTGCTTGTATTGTGAAGTGAGGGAGGGGGTAGCTTCTTTCGCCACTGTGGAACTTCCCTTGGATCCATGGCTTCAATAAATCTTTTCTTCCCATAACTGTACCTCTTTGGAGGTTCATCTCAGTGGCACGTGAAATGATTATCACACCCTCCTAGTTCTAAATAATAAGAAAAAGCATTCAAGGATATCAAAACTTTTCTTAACAACCCAGGAGTTATTTGTAGCTTACTATTTCTTGTTCATGCTGAGCTAAGTCCATTGAAGGAACCCTTCTTGAGCACTCCTCCCTGTGACTCCCCAAATGAGTCTGGTACATTGTTCTAGCTACTACTTCTGCAACCTTCACTGAAACAAAAACATACTGGGAGTTCATATGGTTATTTATAAGTGCAGGGAAGCCCTGCAGGAACAGGAGACTTAATGTAGAAAAATAGTCCAAGTGGGTGACATTTGTGACACACCAAGGAGAGAACAGTGAGAAATGGGGCTGAAGGCCAACTTGAAGACAGCCTTTGACAGAACAAGTACAGTATCTGTGGAGAACTCATCACATTGCAGCATTTTATTCAGATTTTATTATATAGCGCCCATCTGACCTTACAAAAGCCACAAACGTAAATAAACAACAGATTTTGAACATGATAGTTACTCTTCAGATTTTTACTAATTAGCTAAAGCAAAATGATATTTCTAAAATAAAAAATATGATTGTATCATCTCCATGTGTGGAACACTCTTAACTTCTAATCAAAATACAGCCTTTAGCTAGGGCTGGTAGGTTTGGGATATTGGTTGAGTTAAGAATTTCTGAGCAGCAGTTTCTCTTGCTCATGTCTCAATAGAATGAAAGACACAAGTAAAAGACAGGCTCCTTGTCTCTCTTTGCCCTCTCCTGAATGTTCTTTTACCCTCTCTCTTAGTTAAATTTCATTGTCAACTTGCTTGGAATTGGAATCACGCAGGAGACATACCTAGGTGCATGTTTATACAGTTTTTTTTTCAGAGAGGTTTAACTGAGAAGAGAAGGTCCACACTGAATGTGGACAGCACTGTCCCCTGGGCTGGAGTCCCAGATGGAATAAAAGGGAAGAAAGGAAGAAGCCATCAGAGAACCAGCATTCATCTCTGCCTGCTTCCTGACTTCTGAAACAACTAGTCCAGCCTCTTTAGGCTCCCACCCTCCAGGCCTTCCTTGCGATGGTTGACTGAATCCTTTCAAACTGTGAGCCAAAATAAAGCTGTCCTTCAAAAACAAACAACAACAACACAAAGAATAAGCTGTCTTGTTGTAATAACATGGAAATTGATGATCTATTAACTCCAAGACCTCGAACAACATCATTTATGATAGCTAGGTCTACTCATGCTTTTTTAAAAGGTTTAAAATAATAAATCACTTGAACTCATCAATAAGTTGTTCAATTCAATTATACTGATGCATCTTTCTGCCTTTGGCCCAAGGCACTTTACATTTTATCACTCTGTCTAGACTGCTTTTCACACACTATATCCCATCCTGCCTCTATCACTCCTATTAGTCATTGAGAATATAAATTATAAAATCCCAACGGCCTCCACTGTACTCTGAAGACCATGCTAATTGTGTTCCCTGTAAACCAGTGTACTACTGTCTACCAAATTCTATGGATGTGGTTATAATTACCAATTTACTTTTCTCTCTTCTTGATGAAGACAAATGGCCCCTTTCCTTAACATCCAGAACACCTCATGTCAAGTAATGTATATGCAGAAAACACCTGTTTGTTAAAAAAAGAGTTATAATTACAGATGTGTTATAAAATCTTGCTCTTGGCACTTATTTTCAATGTGATCTTATAAAAACTTTTCTTGCCTTACTTAAGTCTCTATGTCATTACTATACATGAGAATAAATAATATCACTCATAAAATCTGTAATATTTCAAAGCAATGGATAAACATTTCTTCTGTTAAAAAAAAACTCACATTATGCCTCCATCTTTTCTATTCAGTTTTCTTTACAGAGTACGGGGAGAAAGAATTCACCTGTATGAATTGCCTTGTGTCCTATGCCACACATTGTGAATAGTAAATGTTTGATTTCCCCCTCTCAATAATGTCTGGGACTTTATAAACCCAGAATGTGGAGGATAGATCACATGCCTTTATTTATGATAATTAAAGAAAAATTGATCCACACACTTGTTGCAACTATATCCAAATAAAAGTTAGAAGAATTTATATATAAAATTATATACATATATGTATACTCATGCACAGGCACACACACATATATGTATATATTCATATGTGTATCTATGCAGATGTGAACCCTGTGCTTGTAACAAAGCCTAGCAGAAGTATCTATTGATGCTGAACAATACAAACTTCAGCCTCTATGTTCAGGATATGCCATTCCTGCTTCATGCTCTATTTTACCTAGTGGAACTAATTACAGTATCTGGCCCAAAACACAGACTGTTTCTCTCAGTTCTTTTTAATTATACTACATACTTTGTTTTATTTATGAAGCTGCACAAGTATTGAAATTGCTGCTCCTTCTCCATTTCGAGTCCAGTTTATGTCCTGCATAAGTGTTGAACAACTCTGGGTGTCCAGGAGGTCACAAATACCTCTCTGCTGTGATTTTCTGTGAC
>PVHP010036320.1:0-18124 GCA_004024765.1 Zapus hudsonius | reverse complement strand
CCCCCAGTCCCTGCACTTTCATTTTCTGTGATGGAAGGAATTCCTGAATCCTGCTTTTTTTTAATCTTTATTCTTAAAATCTACTTTCCACTGCAAGCCACACATACCTTGCTGACTCTGAAAGGACATTCTTTTGTTTCTGATTCTGGAAATTTCTTCATCCACTTTCCAACAAAGTAGGCAGCATTCACGACAAGGATTTTGGTCTGGTCATTTACACTGTTGTCAGACAAAATGTTCTCAAAGTGACCTGCGAAGGAAATTTGGAAAATCGTAAGAAGCCAAGTTATTCCCCCATCACACCTGAGACACGCGTGCGTGTTCATTTACCGCGTCAACTGCTCACTAGAGCCATACTGTGTAAGGCCAGGCAGCCAAAACTGTACATTTCAGTCCCTTTTCTCTCCTCCTGCCTTGTCACACCAGCCTTACCAAGGAGCAAGTTGGCTCTTTCTGGAGCCAGCATGGCCTTTAGTCCCAGCACTTAGGAGGCAGAGGTAGGAGGATCGCCTTGAGTTCACGGCCACCCTGAGACTACATACTGAGTTCCAGGGCAGCCTGGGCTAGAGAGAGACCCTACCTTGAAAAACTGGAATTGAAAAACAAAGAAGTTGTTGTTGTTTGGCTCTTTCTTTAACAAAGATGGCACAACTCATAGTCTATATGCTCCTGAGCAAAAATGAGTGGACCTGGCCCTGGGCTCAGCAGTTTCATATTTATTATCTTTATTTTACAGCTGAGGAAACTGAGGCTCAGAGAAGCCAACAGGTTGACCCAGCACACTCAGCTAAAAAGCGTATCTGATGCAAGACAGCAACTTCTGCTCACCCTGGAGATCTCTGATTCTTTCCCAACCACACGCTCCAGGCACACAGCCTGCCTGGAGACCAAAGGCCAAAACAGTGAAACAATGAAAACCTCTTAATTAAAAGAGCTCTGCAGGCTGGAGAGACTGCTCAGTGGTTAAGGCATTTGCTTGCAAAGCCTGATGGTCTGGGTTAAAATCCAGTTCCCACATAAAGCCAGATGCACAATGTGGAGTTTGTTTGTAGTGGCAAGAGGCCCTGGCATGCCTATTTCTCTTTCTTTCTCTCTCTCTCTCTCTCTCTCTCTCTCTCTCTCTCTCTCTCTCTCTCTCTCTCTCTCCTTGTAAACAAACTTTAGAAAGAGCTCTTCATATGTGAATAGCACCTGGCATTGCGCATGCACATGTGTGTGCCCCATGTTATGTATGTGCAGAAGCCAGGGAAGAATGTTGGGTGCCCTCTTACTATTCATTGGCGTATTTCCTGAAGATGTGGGGAGATCTGTTCTTCAACCCATAGCTGCTGTCCATCAGCAAGTTCCAGCCATTCTCCAGTCTCTTCCCCCACCCCCCAACTCAAGGACTTTAGTTACAGATGTGCATGGCCACGCCCAGACTTTTCTATAGGCTCTGGGGAGTCACACTTGGCTGTCTGGTCTCTAGTCTGAGAGGCCCTCATGTTTAAGTGCACAAAGCCATCTCCCCAGCCCCACACTTGGCATTTTTATAAAGAATTATTCCTTACCTGATCTGCAGTGTTTGCATAATGCAATGTTTGTAAAGCATTCTGCATTTGGTCTGTGTTTTGCTCTCACTGCCTTCAAATCCTAAATACATTTTTTATTTAATATTTTTTTTAGTTATTTGAGAGAGAATGTGGGAAAGAGAGGGAGAGAGAGAGACAGGGAGAGAGCATGCCAGGGCCTCCAGCCACTGCAAATGAACTCTAGACACATGCACCACCTTGTGCATCTGGCTTTACATAGGTCCTGGGTATCAAACTTGAGTCCTTCTGCTTTGCAGGCAAACACCTTAACTGCTAAGCCTTCTCTCCATCCCTCTAAATACAGTTTTAACAAAGAGCCCACGAGTTTCATTTCTGTACTGGGCTCTACATAAATGACGCACCAGGCTGTGCCAAGGCCAGGGGTGCCTGACTTGTGATGCAACGTGGAAGAACTCTGAGAACAAGGAGGGTTGTGCTGGTAAGTGGCAGAGCTTCAATTGAAATCATGGGCTTCTGTTTCCAAACTCAAAAGTAGTTTCGCTAAACTACTTTCTCCAGTCAAAAACCTTGAATGTGCTGAGATTTTGAAATTAAAGGCTTTTTGAGAGAAAAGTAAAACTACTTACAAAACCTAAAAGCAGGGCTGGGGAGATTGCTCAGTGCTGAAAGGCACTTGCTTGCAAAGCCTGATAGCCTGGGTTTGATTCCCCAGTTCCCATATTAAGTCAGCTGCACAAAGTGGTGCATACATCTGGAGTTTGAGAAGCAAGAGGTCTTGGGAGCCCTCTCTCTCTCTCTCTCTCTCTCTCTCTCTCTCTCTCTCTCTCTCTCTCTCTCTCTCTCTCTCCCCTTCTCACTCACTGGCTCGCTTTCTTTCTTGCTCTCTCTCCTTCCAAATAAATAAATAATTTTAAATGGTTAATTTATTTGCAAGCAGAGAGAGAAAGAGAGAGAGAATGTGGGTGCAACAGGTGTGGGTGCAAGTTTCAGTCGCTTCAGACAAACTCCAGATGCATGCGCCAAGGTGCATCTGGCTTTATGTGGGTACTGGGAAATTGAATCCAGATTGTTAGGCTTTGCAGGAAAATGTCTTAACCACTGAGCCATCTCCCCAGCCCCATAAAAATATTTTTTAAAAATATTTTTTAAGAAAAGAAAACCTAAAGCAAAGCCAAATCAGCAATTTAGAAGGACCTGCTTTTTGCTTGGAAGTTCCAAAACTGTGCCCAACCTGGTGTTATTTACATCAGTTTCTCCTGTACCTATAGAGCCAAAGAAACATTATTTCAATAACATGAATATAGAGTCTTATGCAAATATGTACACATATGTGCATACCCACATGTATGTATGGCCACCATTTGTTATGCATACAACCTAACTTGAACATCATAACAACCATATAAAAATGGTGGTTCAGTAAATTGAAGTTCTATGTCCAAATATGACTTGAGGAGGGACAGTGCCTGGGTTGGAACCTAGTTTCTAAATGACTTCAAAGTTTACATCTACTCCACGTTGCCTCAGGTAGATGTTGTTATCATTTATGACTCAATGTCCAAATGTAACATCACCCAGGGCTCTGCTCATTCTCCCAGGAAGTGTGTCTCCCTTACCCTAGAAGCAATTATCATAAATTCCAGTCCTTCATAAATACCAACTGTTTCTCCACAATCTATACAAATACTATAGACATATCGCTAGGAAAGGAGACAGTCACTGATTCACAATCCAATAATCTTAGCTTTGATTCCTTTGTTTGTTTCTTAGGTTGGTTTTGGTTTTTGGTTTTTGAGGTAGGATCTCGCTCTAGGCCAGGCTGACCTGGAATTCACTATGTAGTCTCAGGCTGGCCTCAAACTCATGGCAATCCTCCTACCTCTGCCTGCAAATGCTGGGATTAAAGGCATGTGCCACCAAACCCAGCTTTTCGATTTTTTTTTAACAAAGATGACATGATTCCTGAATGTTTTTACTGGAGGGCTGGTGGGGTCAGGACAGGGAGAGGGTGACAAAACAGAGACCAGAAAACCTGGGGCCATCCATGAGCAGATGGAGAGAGGAGTGGTGAAAGTGAGCTCAAGTCCCCCGGGTTTGTTAGGCTTTGTTCTAGATTTACATTTGCCTGAGACTTTTGTCCTTTCCTTTGTTAATAAAATGGTAGAATTTTTTAACTATTTTATTTATTCATTTTCAAGCAGAGGGATACAGAAAGAGAGAGAGAGAGAGCCCCAGGGCCACCACCTTGTGGGTCTGGCTTATGTGGGTCCTAGGGAATTGAACCGGGGGCCTTAGGCACTGGAGGCAAGTGCCTTAACCGCGGAGCCATCTCTCCATCCCAAAATGGTAGAATTTTGAGCTAGAAACCCCTTCAAGGGTCACCAAGTTACACTAATCCTTCCATTCCCAGACTGAAGTGGAGCAGGCTCGGGGATTCATCAAGCACTGTGCTTTGTAACAGACCCAGCTGGGCCTCCAGCAGGGCATGGGCAGCTGGCTGGAGAGGAGAAAAGCACTTTAAAATGAAAGACCACGGTTGCTGCCAAGTGAGATCTCAGACATTCAAGTTGTTGACATGGCGTGATGGGCAAGAATCTAGCTTGTGTGTACCAAAATATCCAAGGACTCTTCCAGATGTTTCTCATACTTGGATCCCAGAAGAGAAGGTCTGTTCACTTAGCCATTTATAGCTGAATGAGTAAAGGGTACTTGCCATCCGTGAGATCCTTAATGGAGCTGTTGATCTGGCCTTTTGTTTCTTCTAGTTTATCTTTGAAGTCAACAGTTTCCAACTCTTTTGCATATGGTCTTTTTGTAGAACTGATAAATTCCTGAAAAACATCCAAGTCACAAAATCACAAAGAGTATTTAACATCCAAAACGGAGCTACCTGCACTGTTATAACATCCTAACAAAACAGTTCCTTAAACATCTATTACCACAGAGACTGCTTTCAAAAGTGGTTACATACACTCTACGAACTGAAACCTTGTGTAGAAATCAGTGAAGTTTCTTTATATTAGCTCTCTCGTTTCTTCAATTTAACATCTGGCTTGGCAAAAACTAAACAAATACTGTGCTAAATATATACAAATATGAGTCAAAATTACATCAACATTTAAATACAAATGCACACACACATACACATATTGTTATGCTCTTTATCTGAACATGTGGTTGTCACTTTGTTTCCAGCTGGTGACGCTATTGTGACACTTCTGGAAACTCTGTGACATCAGGTCTAGTGGAAGGAAGGAAGTCACTAGAGGTGAGTTCTTAGTGTATATTATCCTTCAACACTTCCGGTCACTCTCTATTTCCTATTCCTTCATGATGTGAATAACTACCTTTTACCATACACTTCCACCACTAGGATATCCTGCCCAAGTACGTGTGACCAAGTCGCCAAGGACTGAACCCTCTGAAAGTGTGAGCCAAAATAAATCTTTCCTTTCTTAAACTGCTTATGATAGATTTTGTCACAGCGACAAGAAAAGTAACTAACACATTTTATTTATGCTTATGATCTGTCATTGATAGATGCCATAACATGGAGGAAATCTACAGTAAAGAGAACCATGAATTTTCTAACTCTTATCTTTACCAAGATCCATTCTTTAGACCTCTGCTTCTCAAATTATGATCCAAAGATCAGGAGCCAGTAATCACCTGGGATCTTATTAGAAGGGAAAATTCCTCAGCCCCACCCAGACCTACTGAGTCAGATTGTACATGTCAGCAAGATGTTCAGGTGGTCCTTCTGTAAAGTCTGAAACATGATGCTCTAAGGAAGATAATAGCATCTCTGATCTAATGGTTGTTTAAAATGAAAAGCCCTCAATTTCATCCCCATTGATCTCGAGAGATCTGAGCTGAAGAAATCATGCTTTCAACGTGTAGGTTGTTCACATGTGGGCCTCCTCAGACCACAACTGGGTTATTCGGATGTAGGTGACCCTCCTCGGACCCCAGTCAAGTCACTCAGATGCAGGTGACCCTCCTAGAACCACACTGGCTTGTTGGACTGCTAACACTACTAACTAGAAAATTCATAGGTACTAGATAACAGCAGAGACCATGAAAATCAGTCAAAAAAAAAAAACCACACACACACACACACACACACACACACACACACACACACACACACACTTAAACACCTCAGCTCCTAGTTTGGTTGAAATAATTCTAAAATTTAATGGAAATTTTAACAAATGGCATAACCTAATGTAATGTCTCTTTGCTCCTTGAAGCTCTGCAGAGCAACCACAGCGCTAGCCAATTAACTTGGCTTCAGTTAATTGCAACCTTGGAACTGACAGTTGCCACATGGCTTCAGTTAATTGCAACCTTGGAACTGACAGTTGCCACTTGGCTTCAGTTAATTGCAACCTTGGAACTGACAGTTGCCACTGAATGAAGCATCTGAAGCCACCAAGGAGCACCAGGCAGCCTCCTCAAGCTGAGGAGCCTACACTGTCCTCACCCCAGCAATGAGCCCATGAAACATCACCAAGAGAGTTTTCAAAACTTTTCCCTGCCCACCCCAACTCACATCTCAATTTTCTTTATTTTCCAGGTGATAGTTGGAACAAAAATGGTTATGTATATGTCTTCAGCTATAAAAATAAACTCACAACCATGTCTAGTAACTTATGTTGTCAAAAGGACCCAAACACAAAAACAAATACCTAATCCAGAAAGTTATGTCGTGGTAAAAATTTACCTGGTAAAAACTGGACTTAATAGTCCTTAACCACTGAGCAATCTCTCCAGGCCCCAAAACTGGACTTAATAGTTCAGTTTGGGGACTGGAGAGATGGCTCAGAGATTAAAGAGCTTGCCTCCAAAGCCTAAGGATCTGGGTTCGATTCCCCAGTACCCATGTAAACCAGATGTACAAGGTGGCACATGCATCTGGAGTTCATTTGCAGTGGCTAGGGGCCCTGGCACACCAATTCTCTATCTGCCTCCTTGTTTCTCTCAAATAAATCAATGTATACCTGATGAAATCTGCCGATTCGTAGTTATTATTTTTCTTACGGATTTTGAGGGACATTATTAGCATAGACAGGTAAGACAAGGGCTGAAAACATGGCCTGTCCACCTGTCCTGTTATGTATGGAGAAAGGAGATAGTCAAGTGTTGTCAAGCACCCCTTATCTATGGAGATACAAATATTAGGAAGGGGGACACTCCACTGTCCTTGTTCTCAGGAAAAATCTCAGGAGACTTAAAGGTATTTGAGGAGGAAAGAGGAAACGTGCTGGGTGTGATGGCACATGCCTCTAGTCCCAGCACTAGAGAGGCTGAGGTAGAAGATCACCATGAGCGTGAGGCTAGCCTGGGCTGCAGAGTGAGTTCCAGGACAGCCTGGGCTAGAGTGAGACCCTGCCAAGAAAGAAAAGAAAAGAAAAGAAAAGAAAAGAAGGAAGGAAGGAAGGAAGGAAGGAAAGAAGGAAGGAAGGAAGGAAGGAAAGAAGGAAGGAAGGAAGGAAAGAGAGAAAGAAAGAAAGAAAGAAAGAAAAAGAAACAAAGAAAGAAAGAAGAAGGGAGGGGAGGGGAAGGGAAGGGAGGAAGAAAGAAAGGAAAAAAGAGGAAATGAAGGAAGGAAGAAGGAAGGAAGAAAGAGGAAAGGAAGGGAGGGAGGGAAGGAGGGAGGGAAAGAGAGAAAGAGGAAAGAGAAAGTCCTCTATATTTTGAGCTCGACATTCCACTCACCACCTGCACTAGGGTTGACTTATTTTAAGACTTCTCCAATCACGATGGAGCATCCAAGGAAGGAGCGGCACTGAAATGAGCTGTAGGTCTCGCAATGCGAAGTGTCACTCCTGGAAAAAAGTTCCACCTGGCTGATTGCTTTAAATGACTTACCGTGGAAAGGTTCAGAGATTTGTCTATGTAGAGCCTCTTGATTAGTTTCAAGGAGTAAAAGGAACTGAGCTTATTCACATCTGAGGTGACCGTTTGAAACCCAAAGGGCACATCCTTGACGTTTTCAAAATGAAGGACCTGTGAAAAGAGAAAAAACGATCCATGATTGAAATAAATAAAATACACTTCTGGCCAAGAGGGGGACCAACATGGATCAAAGGGATAAAAAAAGATATTCAGAAAGCATTTGGATGGACATAGCCTCTCCTTTTAGTCGAAGAACAGTGGAGGCCTCCCTTTAGGGTCTAGGACTTTCCAAGACATATACTTACAACTTGGTTCTCAGTACCAAGTTTGAATTTCCTCCCGCTGAGTAGATACATGCCCCAAAGTGAATTCTGATAACTCCGCTGAGGAAGGCCCTCAGTGGCATGGAAGTGGGGAGAGGGAACACAGAAATATAACCCAATGGGAACATGACCAACATGCAATATGTTCATATAGTACAGTTTCCAATTAAATTTTTTTCCAGTTAAATATTTAAAGATTAAAAAAAACATTGCTAGGCTAGTGTGGTGGTTTGAATGTGATAATTTGAATGTCTGGCCCCATAGACTCAGGTGTTAAATGAAAACTGAGCTTGCAACCTGAGACCCCCTCCCAAGGCAGATCCCCTGCTACAGGGGAACACATCACTGGGGAATGATCTCGGAGTCCAGCCCTAAGGTGTGTTTGGGGGTAGATCTCAAGTCCAGCTTAAGGTCTGTGAAGAGCAACTTGAGCTCTGGTGGTTTGTGCTTGCTGGTCTTGGTGATTGCTTGCTGTAGCTGTTTCTCTCTGCTTGGATCTATGGAAGTGAGTCACTTCTTCCGCCACTGGTGGATTTTGTAAGCCTGAAAGAAACCCCTTCCTCTCATAAGCTGTGTCTGGTTAAATGTTTGTCCCAGCCACGAGGGGTTGACTGTAACAGCTAGGGAGAGGGCTCAGTGGTTAAAGGTGCTTGCTAGCAAAGCCTGCCAGATATGAATCAATTCCCCAACACTCACATAAAGCTGCTCACAAGCCAGGCACATTTGAAGTGACAAGAGACCCAGACTCAAAGTCAATGGAGCAAAGACAATTCCTCTGAACTCCACAGGTCTGCACACGCGCGCGCGCACACACACACACACACACACACACACACACACACACACACACATGAATAGATAAATAAATTTTAAAATAAAAAAACATTACTTCTTCCCACTGAAGTGGACACCCAGTGACGTCAACCTCCCAGGGTCACACAGCATCTGCTCAGGGTAAGGCCAGGCTTCTCACAGTATGATTGGTATTTCCTGCTAGATCATTCTTAACTGTGGGGGCCATTCCCAACCCTTCCCCTGCCCCCTACACCTGAACTATTTGCAACAACAAAATATGTCTTCTTTTCCAGATGTTCCCAGGGGAGAAATGGAGGACAAAAACTGTCCTCACGTGAGGCACAATACCCTAAAGATACTCAGTGCTCAGCCAGAGATACAACTGACCCTTTCCTCAAAGCGCTGCCTCTAAGGCTCACGCAGGAGGAATTTCAAACTGAGAAAAAGATGAAGCTGAATTAAAATCTTCATCCAATTTAGGGATCAACACCAAGATCACTGGGCAGGTAGGTGCTGGTTTCAAGACAGAGCTCTGAGAGCCTAGTCTAACCAGCTGCCAGGCAATGGTGGGCTAGAGTCACACAGCTCTGCCTTTTACCCCAGCCTTTACCTATTAGCAATGTAATCCTGTCCAACTCCCCCAGCCTCACATGCCCCCTGCACACTGAACTGAGGACACCCACTTTTCTGAATATATTCTACTTAAAACACCGAAACTATGGTATGGATACAAACTATTTATTATTCTCATAGTAAGTGTGATTGACATTTAAATCTAAGATGCTATTATTTAGAGGAACTAACTTCCTTTATTTTGTTCCTACCAACAGCCCCACGTCTCCTCTGTTTCATGGCACTATGAGGTCAGCACAAGGTGGTCCTCTCCTTCTCTCCTTAATCCCATGTCCTGACGATGGGCCTCAGGTCACACAACCAATCACACCATACAAGTGACTCACATCGCCTTGGCACTGTGGGGCCAAATTGTTGGGTCTTTTTTAATGACACTTCAAGAAGAACAGAAAATTAAAGAGCATGAGTAACCACTCCTCCGGGAGCCTGTGGCAGCTACTGAGACCTCTATCCCTGCCTAGAAGAGCCACTGACCCTTCTCTGACAGGGATGAGAGATGACAGCTGGAAGATCCTGAGAAGATGTCACTCCTCTTCCCAGGATAGAACTGCCTTCTTCCAGACTCACTCAGGCTCAAATGTAAAGTGTTCATTCGCACCTAGGTGACATCTTGTAGGTCATAATTACTGGGTGTTTACAGATACTTCAGAAGGTCTCTTTTAAAAATACTTATGAGCTGTGGAAAGAAATATGTTGAACCTTACATCAGTCAACTTAAGAAAAATAATACGAAGGAATTGAAGAGACCCTCACTCACCTACTATCAAAAAGTTCATGAAGATTTAAAACATACAAATAAAGGGAAATATCTTACTTGAAGGTCTAAAAACTTTACAAGGTTAAACAACCATAACTAAAAAGAAATCCTTAAACTTATATGTATGTGTTTATGTGAAAAACGTTTATTAGTCTATTATTCTCAAATGGAATAATCAAGTTCCTAGGGACCCAAAACACACATAAACACAATTTTCTTATATAGCTACTTGAAGATAATTTAAGATAGTTTCTCTATGAAAATAAACTTGGATAACCTCTAAGGTAGAATACAATTGAGTCTGCATCTTAAAGGTGTTGTTCTAAACCAACTGTGTGCTGAGGTAGAATGCATCATTTTCTGAATTCAGGGCAGGGCTGGGAGTACATTTACACTCCTCCTGCTCAGGGCATTTGCTTCAGCAAATATGCACCATCATGACCGATCCTTACAATACGTCAGGTGAAGGCTGCCAGGTGGCTTGCTGAAAGCCACTGGTGATTGCCTAGCAGATCCCACATATTCTCCATCACAACCTGGTGCCTGTTCTGAGCATGGGACACACAAGTGAGGGTTTGCATTGAAAACAGGGTACAAGAGTCCGGAAATGGTAGAACCCTCAATCCTAAGTAATTCTGGCCACAAAGTCAGTCTTTCTCTCTCTCTCTCTCTCTCTCTATATATATATATATATATATATATATATATATGTGTGTGTGTGTGTGTGTGTGTGTGTGTGTGTGTGTGTGGTATGCATGTATTTATGGGTGCAGTTGTATGTATGTATATAGATAGATAGATAGATAGATAGATAGATAGATAGATACCTTTGGCATATATATGTATATATACCTTTGGCATATATATGTATATGTATATATATATATATATGCCAAATGTTTATGCCACATGTCTTTCTCCACAACTCTCCACCTTATTTTTTAAGACCACGTCTCTCACCTGGAGCTCACTGATTCAAGACCTGCAAACCCCAGGGGCTCTCTTGTCTCCATCTCTGCCCCCCAGCACTGGAATCACAGATGACAGCCTCCCTCTCCAGCTCTTTAAGAGGAGTCTGAGAAGCTGAACCCCTGCTTACTGTTTACTGACTGGGCCATTTTTACCCCAACTCCACAAAATCTCTTATTATTTCCCTGCCCATGGGTTCCAGCAACTATCCCCCATTTAAAATCAAAATGAAGCCAGAATGGCTTACCTGTCCGATTTCACTGGCTGTGTCCCCTTTGGCACCTACTTGAGCAAGGGAGAGAGAGGTGGAGAGACAGATCGGAGAGAAGAGGACATTGCCCACCGGTTCCTTTTCACACAGTTGTTTGAACAGGTCAACAGCAAAAGCTGAATTTGCCAGTCGAAGGGCATCCATTGTGGGCCTGGAACCAGGGACAAAGAACGGGTTAGTTTCCGATGTACCAGGTGTTTGCAGTGCCTCTGCTATGGGTAAGAATTCTCTTCAACAAAGGATAGAAGAGGAAAAGGAACCTTGAATAATTGAAAAAGAAAGGCAATTGTGAAGAAACTACTGGGCAGGATGCTTTGTCGGGATCTCCACACTGGGGCCCTGCTCAGCCCCAGTAGCTGAGAACAGCCATCACCCCTCTTCCTCAGCAAGTGCCCACAGAAACCGGCTGCACTAGGCAAAATCAATATTTGGTTAAATTATACAAAATTGATATTCGGGTAGCTCACAAAATAATTGTGGCATTTTTGTGGTTCTATTTGATACTTATTAGCTGTAGAATTATGTCCTCAAAAAAAGACATACTGAAGGACTCACTTCATCCTAGTATCTGTAAATATGACCTTATGTGGAAGTAGCCTGTGCAGCTTTAATTAGTTCAATGAGGTCATGCTGTAGTTATGGGGGTACTAATCCAATGTGACTGGTGTCCTTCTGAGAACAGGAGAAAGGACACAGAGGCAGACACGTTAAGAGGGGAGATGTCAGTGCACACTGACATATTGAGCAAACGTGATAAGAAATGTCATGGGCAGGACGTGTACTCTAATATGAGAGAGAAAGTTCACTGCTGAAGATCAAAGGCTTCCTTCCCCAGGACCCACACGTGTGTCAGAGTCAGACTCACACACACGACTGCAATCCTCTCCTTACACCTGGACAGAAATTCTAAATTTGCAAAGATGTACACTGAAGATCATGGAATGGATTCCTGCTCGTCAAATATTTCTTCAGAATTCTCTTTATGGGCTTGTGTGTAGGTTAGAATAAAAGGGATGATCATCTATCACCCAGTCTGCAAAAAGCAAGTTCATTAACAAAAGATAGACAAAGGTGTCCCCTTCATGCTGACTGGCTGTGCCTCGTGGTGCCCTCCTTCTCTTTATGTCCCTGATTAAGAGCAGAAGCACTCATCCCCATCACAAGGCACCCCAAAGCTACAGTGGACAATCATATTGTCTGTTTAAAGCCCCCAGCCTTATTCTTCTTGGAGGATGAGGGATGACATCACGCCCAAGTAAGCACTGATGAGTCTTAGCAGTGCAGAGACAAAGAGTATTCCTATCCACCACGACTCAGGGAACTAGGCGGAAGAGGGGGTGGAAAGATTGTGAGAGCCGTGGTGGGGGAGATTATCCAGAGGCATGGCACCCTTCAGTATCAACACACTTGGGCCAGGAGGACCAGGCTGAGTACTAGGCTATCCAGGGTCCCCTGCCACAAGGACTGATCCAGAAGGACCATGGAGGAGGATATCCAGCTGATTGGGGATGGGGAGGGGGGCATTGGGGAATTGGGGATAACAACTCATTGTTTGCCCACTGAATAATGTAACACAGTATGGACAATAAATATATATTTAAGATTTAAAAAAAGAGTATTCCTGAGCCAAAGATAGAAGACTAGCCGAGTGTGGTGGTGCCTGCCTTTAGTCCCAGCACTCAGGAGGCAGAGATGGAGGTGGGAGGATGTTTCAACCCATTTGTCCATCCCTGGGGAACCTCCAAGAAAGTCCTCAATCAAGGTTTGGGGAATGTGTGCAAGAGCCAGAACAAGAGATCTGGCTTTCTTCAGCAGAAAATTTAACACTGATAATGCTTAGTTCATGAACAAGGAGCAATGGGCTACTTCCTCACCAAATCCCAGATACCCACAAATCTTTCAATGCTTCCACAACCTGAGGCTTAATCACACTGACAATACTATGAAAATATGCCAGCTATACTTTAACAACTCAACTCTCTCTCCATAGCACAGTTTTATTACACACACCCCCACAAAGAGAGGTTGTACAGAATCACGTGTGTGGAGTTGATAATTGCATTTAACGATTTTCTTTGTTTAGAAAAACTGTGTTTAATAACACAGATGGATGTGCTGAGGAAGTTTGGCTGTAAAGACCTATGAATGGGGCTGGAGAGATTGCTCAGTGGCTAAAGGTGCTGGCTCATAAAGCCTGATGACCGGGTTCAATTTCCCAGTGTCCATGTAAAGCCAGATACACAAAGTGGAGCATGTGTCTTGAGTTTGGTTGCAGCATCTCTTCTCTCTCTCTCTCTCTTTCTCTCTCTCTTCTTTCTCTCCTCTTTCTCTCAAATAAATATTTTAGATTATTATTTATTTAGCTATTTATTTATTTTCAAGCAGAGAGAGAGAGAGAGAGAGAGAGAGAGAGAGAGAGAGAGAGAGAGAATGGGTGTGCCAGGATCTCAAGCCCCTGCAAACGAACTCCAGATGCGTGCACCACTTTGTGCATCTGGCTTTACGTGAACACTGGGGAATCGAACCCAGGTTGTTAGGCTTTACAGGCAAGTGCCTTAACCACTGAGCCATCTCTCCAGCCCCTCAAATAAATATTTTTAAAAGACCTACATGGTAGTTTGCATGCAAAAGCATGTCCCCCATAGCTTGCGGTATTTTGATTAAGATTAAGCTTCCTGGAAGAGGTGTGTCACTGGGGACAGACTCTTGAGTGTATGCAGAGAGTCAGCTTGAGCTCTGGATGTTCATAGGTCTTGCTGGCATTGGCTTTTTCTATTGGGATAAAGTGAGCCAGCTTCTCCCACCATGACGGGGCCTCCCCCCCCCCCCGAACCTGTAAGCCTGAGATTAACCCTTTCCTCCCATAAGCTGTTTCTGGTCAGATGTTTGTCCCAGCAACTCGGAGGTAACTGCAACAACCTATAACTTGATCCAGAAACTATCCAGAGGGTAAGGAGATATTCATTCTATCGTTCACTCATGATAATATTTTGAGATACATTTTTACCTACGTGATTGTGTGAATTCAGACTCAACCAGGCTAATTACACAACACATTAATATATGTTGTTGCAATGCAAGGCTCTGATCCAGGTTCCGGTTGCAGAACATAAAATTAATGCACACCCGACACCTGGGAGGCTTTCCCACCAGCCCAGCCCTCCACTGAGTCCCTTTCTTTGCAAGTCGGCCTCACTACATGAAGTCTAAACCCATCTGCCTTCTGCCCATACCCTGATTGACTCCTTCCTTAGAAAATGCTCGATGACCTTGGGGAAGTAAAAGCACCCCTTCATATTAAGGTCTGCACACAAAAGTGGCAAGCAATCAGCAATTAAGAAATCAATCAATCCTGGCGATATGGCTCAGCAGTTAAAAACATGAGGAAGGGCCTGAGGAAGCCTGAGAGACCGCTCAAGTTCAATCTCTAGGACCTACATAAGCAACTGGGCAAGGCCACAGACATTTGTAAGCCCAGTTCTGTGGAGAGCAGAGACCAGAGAATCACTGGGTCTCCCCAAAAGAGGTCAAGCTCCTGGGTCAACAGGAGACTCCTGCTGAAGTAGGAATGGGCAGAAAGCCAGACGTGGTGGCGCTCACCTTTAAGCCCAGGACTCAGAAGGCTGAGGTGGGTGGGAGGAACATGGTGAGTTTGATGTTAGACTAGGCTAGAATGAGACCCTGCCTCAAAAACAAAAACCTGAACACCAAAACGTAGGTGGGTATTCAATGGCTTTCAAATTGACCAAGAGATCCACTCAGTGCCAAGAACCCTTAACTGGAAATGGGATCCAGGGTATAATCCTACAGGGACCAAATACCTGGGCTCCAAGGGGAAATTTCCACTATCAGAGAACTACAGAGAGGCTACTCCCTATTGAGTCTTGCCAAATTAGCAATGTGTGTCTCATTTAACCTATACTGATCTCACTCTCCGATGGAGATTCTGTTTGTATTTTTCAAAAGGCAGTGAGAGAGCCTTGGACAATCCAACTCCACCAAAAAGCCTCAGGATGATGGACATCCCAGCAAGAGATGAACCACCCTGGGCCTATCATGCAGGCCCCAAATAAAACCTGTAACAGTGTGGTGTAATAAACAAGAGACCTATCACCACAGTAACTCAACCCAGGATAGGTCCATGAAAAAAAAAATCAACAAAAGCCCACACAACCCGAAGCAGAAGTACAGAGACAATTAAGATCTCAACAATAAAGCTGACTTAAAACTCACCCACCATATCTCAAGGAACTAAGAAGAAGAGGGGCAGAAAGACTGTAAGAACCATGGTGGGGGATGATATCCAGAGAAATTGCCCCCCTCAGCAACAACACACAAATGGGGGGATCCTGGCTAACTTCTGAGCTATTCATGACCCCCCACCCCATGGACTGATTCAGCACGTCCACAGAAGAGGCCCCCAGTGGGTTGGGAATAGGGAGGAGGGAAATAGGAGCACCATCATAAGATTTGCTGATACAATGTATCTGATTAAGGATAATAAAGATTTTTTTTAAAAAAAGCTGGGCAGAATACCAGTGGAGGAGATACCTGACATTCTCTAGCCAGGGGGCATCACATGGGCACATGCACCTGCACACACCACCCCACACATATCTATACAAAAGAAAAAAATCAATCAAATACTGCCTGGTAAATCACATCTCCTCATTTGTTCCGTGATTAGTCCCAAGTGATCTACAAACTGTAAAGCTGATCTGGCCCTAGGGAGCTACCACAGCCAGCCTGTACCTTCCTGCTATAAGGAGAAAACTTCAAACAAATGTCCACAAGGAACAGTGTCAAGTTCCTACATAGACCATTTCTCATGAGCAAATGCTATGTAAAAAAATTATTACAACAGTACAGATGAGTAAGATTATGCAATAGGTTTATACGTCTAGTGGCTTGTGGTTTAAGTTCTCAAATTGTTTTTTTTTTCCATCCTTACTATCATCTTGCTATAGTTAGCTGTCAAAGTTATCTTTCACATTCGTGATAATCTAGTAACGATTCTAACAAAAATAAATGTCTCTCTAACTCCACAGCAAACACCTCACCATTCAAAACCACTTGCAAGTTTAAAGAGAACTTTCACTTTAGGAAGTGATGTGAAATTTGAAATCGCAGTAGAGAGAAAACTCGTAAGGGTGTGTAGTCAAGAGACTTGCTTTATGTGACTCTTTGCCAAGGTGTTGTTCAATCACAACCCTTTAAAGTGGGACACGATCTCGCAGTGAGATCTAGTCTGGCCCCTCCTCTTCATTTTGCAAATGAGTTCAGTGGAGAAAGATGAAGCGATTCTCCCAGGCCACCCACGCAGAGAGTGAGAGCTGCAGGGCCAGACCTGGAATTCGTTTCTTCTGGCTCCCAGCCTAGCGCCTCCCCACCACACCTGGCCACCCTCTTTCCTGGTAATTGGCCTTTATTGGCATTTGTCCTCTCAGAACTTTCTCAAGTTCCAAAACTCCTGTGCTCTGAAAGTATCTTCAAAGATACTAAGATGTCCTAGATGGAGATTTTTGCTGTTTTTGTTTGTTGTGTGTTTGTTTATTTTTAAGCAACACAGAACTTTTCCATTCTGATGCTCTACTTAGAGGAGCTCTGGTTCTCTTTCTCCTGAAAACTCAAATTTTTTTTAGATTTTTTTTTTATTGTCCATAATGAGTTACATTGTTTAGTGGGCCAACAATGAGTTGTTATCCCCAATTCCACATTGCCCCCCCTCCCCATCCCCAGTCAGCTGGATATCCTCCTCCGTGGGCCGTCTGGATCAGTCTTTGTGGTAGGGGACCATGGAGAGCCCAGTCTTCAGTCGGGTTCTCCTGACCCAAGTGTGTTGTTACTGAGGGGTGCCAAGTCTCTGATATTCTCCCCCACCACGGCTCTCACAATCTTTCCACTCCCTCTAGAAGGTCCAAATACCCAGCTCATGTCAGGCAGACATAGGGCATAAAGAAACCCAAAGTGAATCCAGCCTGGCTCCTTCCTCCACCGAGTGATCAGCTAGTGACAAGCCAATTGTGACGGGTGTTTAGAGAGTTACCCTGGAAACCTTTAGCAATGCCTAACCAAAACGGGAAATCTCAGGACACCTCCTGACAGAGGAAATCAGGACAAGCAAGCAAATCACACAAAGTGAGTCTTACCAAAAGAGACAACACAGATGAAGAACACCTTGGCAGGGGAGGGTCCTCTGGGGATGGGGGGAGAGCAAGAAGAAAAACAGCCATAAAAGGATGGTATTGATCATCTGAAAAAACTTACCTCTAGACAACTCGTAATACCTAAGATAATGGAGCTGCTAGGCAAGTGGTTGCTACACTGTGTTGTTTAGAGAATAATGATAAAGAAAACCAGTCTGTATATGTTCAGTACTGATGCATTTTGTCCTAAATATTATCAATCCATGGTTGGCTGAATGAATGGTGTGGGAACCCGTAAGTACAAGAAAGTCTGTTCTATACTGTTTTTAAAAATCCTTATTTTCACCCTTTAAATTTCAGTTTCCTATAATATAGGAGACTCAATATTTTAAAAGGATGGGGCCACAGTCAAATTACTGTATGTCGTTCATATGTTAAAGTTCTCGCCGGGCATGGTGGCACACGCCTTTAGTCCCAGCACTCGGGAGGCAGAGGTAGGAGGATCGCCAAGAGTTTGAGGCCACCCTGAGACTACAGAGTGAATTCCAGGTCAGCCTGGGCTAGAGCGAGACCCTACCTCGAAAAACCAAAAAAAAAAAAACTTATTAAAAAAAGGGGGCTGGAGAGATGGCTCAGCGGTTAAGGCACTTGCCTCCAGTGCCTAAGGCCCTGGGTTCAATTCCCCAGGACCCACATAAGCCAGACCCACAAGGTGATGGCCCTGGTGTTCTCTCTTTCTCTCTCTCTCTCTCTCTCTCTCTCTCTCTCTCTCTCTCTCTCTCTCTCTCTCTCTCTCT
>PVHP010036319.1:0-17984 GCA_004024765.1 Zapus hudsonius | reverse complement strand
ATTGAGAAAGAATATTAATATCAGAAACAATTTTGAAAAACCGTCAGAAAGTTGAAAAAGAAAGACAGGCGAGTGCCCGGGAGGGGCGGGATAGACAGAGGGTGGGAGTGTGGGGGCCAAAACTCAAGGAAAGCCGACCCGCCGAAAGAGAGGCTCAGGCAGCAGGCAGCCAAGAGCCGCTCCGGCTCGGCCTGCCCTGAGGACTCACTGCTTCCTGCGAGCTCTTTTCCACGCTTTCAGCTTCCAGTTGTGCAGATCCTGTACTCGGAGGTGCCTGGAATTCGGCTCGTGGCCGCAGCTAATGACCACGAGCTGGGTCCCTGCTGAAGACCCTGGCCCTAATTTCCCCGAGGTTTATGGCGTGTCTGCTAGTCAGCCATCTCCCCGGAAGTCCTCTCTGCAAGTTTTGTGTTATGGTTGACCTCACAGTGTCATTTGCAATTTAATCCCATCATTGATATTATTGATCTCGTGTCTCTTGATCAGGGACTGTGGGTGCTATTGATGGCTTACCTACAACCATGTCAAGAGAGTCACCATAGTAAGTGTCTGGGAATTTTGTTTTCCCAGCAAAGTTTCTTAAGGGCTGTCTGATGTATAGGGAACCAAAGTCATGCTTCCTTTCTTCATGACAAGGAAGAATTTGGGCTTTATTCATGCCCCAAGAATGCCTCCACATTTCAAACCCAGCCAGCTATTTAATCCTTTCTCCTTAGCCTCTCCCCTTATGTTACTTTTCCACTCTGTTACAGGCTTTCTCTTACTAGAGTAGCTATATGAAAATAAAGACCTCATCTCTAGCTACATTTCTAAAAAACTCAATTTCAGGCAGTTACATGCTCAGTCCAAACTTTCAGTTAAAGTCTTTTTACACAGGAAACTGATTATCATATGTTATCCTAATTCCTCTTCACTAGAGCAATAATAAATCCTATGAACACTTTTTATAGTCTATAATGTATTGCTTTGGCTCAAAGAAGAAATGTTCAGTTCTACAACCATCATACATCTCTCTATTTTCTCTTTTGTGTCTGACTGCTTTTCTGCAAAAGAACAGATGAATGTGTTTTTGTATTTTTTATCCCTTATAAAGCCATATATTTGGCTGTCCATCACCAAAGTCTGAATACCAGTATTTTCACCTCCAAAAGGAAAATCAAGTCAAGATTCACAAACAGAAAAAACAAAACCATTTTCTCCAGGTCACTCACCCACATCATTCCTTCAGAATAGAAACAAAAGAAAATAATTGCCTTATTTTTCCCACACAACCTATTCCAAAAGGAAGCAGAAAGGAGAAGATGAACTCAGATCTGTCTATCCTTAAATACAGCTTTCTTGCCTGAGTAAATAATGTGTATTAAAAGGTCATTCTTGACTCTCTCCACTCAGTCTTGATTCCCAAGAAAATCATTGAAACCTTATGTGAAACTTAGCCTACAGGAAAGCGACAGGAATCTGGATAAGCTGAAGGGGGAAAGGCAGCCTTAAATACCTCCCACCACAAATTCAGAGAACAAGAGAATAGAAACTAAAAAGAAGGTTCTCTATAACACTCCAGGTAAGAGGTCAACAAACATTTTTCTTTAAAATATCCAAGACTAAATATCCTAGGAGTTGTAAGCTCTATATTGTCTACAACAGCTACTCAACTTTATCACTGAGGCTTCACAATACGTAAACCTACGGACATATCTCAGTTCCGATCAGCATTTATTGATGGATATAGAAATTCGAGTCTTGTATAATTGTTATATAGCCAAAAATAGTTTTCGTTTTATTTTTTTTCAACTATTTTAAAATGTGAAAATAGTTCGAGTTCATGGACCATTCAAAAACAATGAGTGGGCTAGATACAGACTGTGGTTTGATCACTTCTAGATTGTTTTTGATTATAGGGTAGAATTCAATATCATTCTGAAGGACTGGAGGTTGATTACTAAACTGAAAAGGTGAAAGTAAGGAATCATAAATGCAGCAATACTTATCTTAATTAGCCACTTCAAATAACAGTGCGTCAATATATGTGCACTTATCATTTCTTTCTATACGGGGTCATAACTTTTTATTTTAGCTGAAGCCTGCCAATTGCAGCTCAAGTGGCCTGCTTTAGTACTTGGATTGAAGTTTCTAGTGAAACCAGAGTTTCAAGCTGCTGTAAATTCATTCAAGGTGCAGAATGTTTCTAGCCTTAACAAATCTCCCTTATCTGTGAAAGTTGTGCCACACACACTTTTTAACAGCAATTTTTTAATCTTTTAAAATATTTTTGATTTGAGAAACACAGAGAGAGTGAGAGAGAGAGAGAGAAAGGGAGGGATGGAGAGAGAGAGAATGTGGGCTCGCCAGATCCCCTTGCCACTATGAACAAATTCTACATACATGTACCACCTTGGCATCTGTCTTTACATGGGCACTGGAGAATCAAACCTAGGTCATCAGGGTGTGCAAGCAAGTGTCTTTTACCACTAGGCCATCTCTTCAGCCCTTTGATAGCAATGTTTAAGCAACTTGCCTTTACAAGAGTTTTTCTAAGACATCCATCATAATCTATTAAAAAGGTAATTTTCTTCCTTATTAAACAGTGTAATGGCTATGACAATGCAAAATGGAACAAGGGGGCAAAAGCAAATGGATGGACACTTGATTCCCATAGAACTCAGTGGTTTAAATAGGTGTATGTGTGCATGTGTGGTTTTGTGGAGCTGTAATAAATCCAGCCTATCAGCCCCAAGCATCCAGTAGGCATTGGGCACCAGAAGCTACCTTATATAGAAGAAAGATAATGCCAGTTAACCTAGCAGACAATTAAGTAAAGCATTCCACTTTCTGATCATGCTTCTTCAAGTTGCATGCAAGGAAGGGAAGATGGTGCAGTGATTTTATGTTTCCGTTTAATGAAACTGATTAATGGAATTGCATTTCCCAGAGTTTTAGCATGCCTAGCTTCCCTCAAAAGAAATATACTTTTCATTTCCTCCCTCAACACAGATGCATGATGAATTTCAATGTGTTGGTCCATGATGTAGAAGGTACATATTGAATCTTCCCAGGAAGCTTCAGCAATCTGTGACAGTCATGGATATGCTCTACTTGGAATAGGAGTGGGGTGAAATTTATGAATGGAAACTAATACAGCTGCTGATGGAATCTTATTCTGATTAGAACATATCATCATGAATACAGAGTCAAAATATAGTGGAACCGGGTAAAGGAGAATTACAAGAGATGAGAAATAAGACTGGTCCCTACAGAATTGCCACGCATTCCAAAGCAAATGAACCATCCCTTTAGCACTTAGATTCCTATGCTTTTATCTTCTCTAATGAATTAGTGTAACCTTTGTGGAAAAAAATCAATTCACATATTTGAATTAAATTCATGTCTTCCTAGACATCACTAGTAGAATAAGAACTTCCTGTATAATTAATATTTATTCTCATAAAATGAAAGTATATTTAGTCTTCAATTCAGCACATTCATATATTCCTGATGAATTTTAACTGCTCTTTTGATGGGTACTATGTCTATTCTTAGCTTAAAGGATCATTATACTTCATTCTATCCTAACTACTAATGTAACCTGAGGTGCTTGACAAGAAAATGGTCAGTGTTTAAACAATGAAGCTTCTAACCAGGACCTGAATTCTTTTATGATCTTTTGGGAAATACTATATAAATTGTCAATTATACCTTTGGCCTGTTGTAAATCTTTAGATAAATGGTTAATATAACACTCATGACTATACTAAAATCTATGGGTCAGCTGGATATGGAGAAACAGGGGAAAGGCAAAATGACCCCACATGATCTTACAATACTTTAAGCAATTTTTATGCTCTGTTTGAAACTATCTTCTGAGATATATAATGTGCTCTTCACTGTTTCCTTTTTGGTCTACTCCATCATGTGTTATTTTGAATAAAGGATGTATTCTAGTTCTCCCTCTTACTCTAGGCACTAGATGATATAACTCCAACTTATTTTTCTCAAGTCTCCTGAGCTACCATATTGGAAAGGCCCCAAGAGACCCCCAAAGAGGCTTTCTCTCCCTGAACAGTTCCACTTGAATGTGTTTTAGCACAAACTGGAAATTTTGGGTCACCCAAAAATAGACATCTTCTGTTGGCATGGAAACAATGCAGTTTTTAGTTCTTCTTTCTTTCACCTTGTTTCTTTCATTTCTTACACAATGATTTGACTAATTTCAGTCCTATGTAGTTTTGTCAGACTCCATACCTCTCAATAACAGGACACATGCAAATCTTGTGATTTTCTTTGTGGTCTCCTGACAAGAATAAGATTCCAATGTAGCCTTTTCTCATGCTTCCTCTAAAGGGAATAAGAGCTCTCAGCACTGAAGTAGAACTCTCAAAAGAAATGTTTTCAGCCATATCCTTTGTAAAAACCTTTCTCTAAGCTTTTTTATAGCCTTGAAATGGTGAAAGCATTCAGGAGTCCTGGAACAAAATCTTGAAAGGAAAAAAAAAGATCTTGTATTCAATTCTTTTCAAATCACTTATGGTAATTTGGCTGACTCATTTCAGATGCTCATATCTGTCATAATCTCTTGTCTGGCCTGAAGCTTCAATCTTAAAATAATTATACATACATGATTCTATCAGCCAAGCAAACATTGAAAATATGGGAATGTATATATTCTTTCAAAGCATACTTTTTTAACAGAATGAGATTATTCTATAACACAATTTATTTATTTTATTTATTCATTTTCAAGCAGAGAGATACAGAGAGAGAGAGAGAGAGAGAGAGAGAGAGAGAGAGAGAGAGAGAGAGAGAGAGAGAGCACCAGGGCCACCACCTTGTGGGTCTGGCTTATGTGGGTCCTGGGGAATTGAACCCGGGGCCTTAGGCACTGGAGGCAAGCGCCTTAACCGCTGGGCCATCTCTCCAGCCCTATAACACAATTTTTAATTAGCCATAATTTCCGAGCATTTTTCCATGTCATGAAATGTTCATATGAATACTTTTGACAGTTAAAAATTATTTGCATTCATGCTGTCATTATTGCAATAATTCTTTTTTGTTTTGTTTTGTTTTGTTTTTCAAGGTAGGGTCTCACTCTAGCCCAGGCTGACCTGGAATTCACTCTGTAGTCTCAGGTTGGCCTCGAACTCACGGCAATCCTCCTACCTCTGCCTCCCAAGTGCTGGGATTAAAGGCGTGCGCCACCATGCCCGGTTTTGGGATAATTCTTTCTTGATGCTGGTATAGGCTATTTTTTTCTATTATTATAAGTGATGATTTGCAAAGTTGTAGAAAATAACCAATCAGTACTTTTCAAAATAACTAAGATTATAAATGATATAAAAACTGAAGAATCTGCATTTATATATTTAATCCATTTAATTATTTAAATAATATTTGTCACTTATTACACATAAAAGTACTTTGATTTGATTTCCCTGCAACAATTTTCTAGATGTACAAAAGTAAATTTCAAGTGTAGGCCTATTTAAAGTATCTGACATATATTTATAAAACACCCTACATGTATACATGAATATGAGTGATTTCATTTATAAGGAAGGAAAGTATTGAAAATGTCTTCACTGCTGGGGATAATTCAAGAGCTATAATGAATAAGTATCAAATATTTTAACTCCAATAAATTATTAGACCTGAGTTATATTACTCTAATTTAACCTTACAGAAAAATTACAAAATAGAATAGAATCCCTTTCTATATCTAATTCTGTTTCCTAATGTTGACAGATAACCTTACCACAGCATAATTATCAAAGACAGAAAACTAAAAACTGACATTGAAAGATTAATCGTTAACTGTGTAGTAGAACTTTTTCAAGTTTTATCAGTTTCCCTTATTTTTATTCTATTCTAGTATCCTATCCATGATCATACTGTGTACATAGTTATTATTTCTCCCATCTCTATTTCTTCCATCTGTAACAATTCTTCAATTTTTTCATCACTTATGATCTTGACTCTTTTGAAAGGTACTGATTAGTTATTTCTAAAATGTCCTTCAATTGGAGTTTTTCTGATATTTCCAATACATGGAGAGGAGTTAGACATTATTGAATGAATGTATCCTATCAATAAGCTCATGAGATCAATGTGCCTTATTATTAGAGATGTTTACCATGACTAGCTGGAAATATCATTTTATGTTGCAGAAAGAGAGTGCAAATAGTATTCATGGACACTGACTATAAACTAAGAACAGTCCCTTTTTTCTAACTATAACTCTTCTGAAGACTCTGTAAGGTAAATCTCATTATCTTCATTTTATTGACTTAAAATTTATGCAGCTCACCAAATTGATAAAGGATCTGTCTTACCCAAAATCCAGGGCTTTTCCCAGAACAGAATAAGTATGTCCATGACCTGAGAAATCATTAAAGCAAATAAAAGTTTATGTGAGTGCAAGTTGCTACGCTTTTACAACTTGAGTTTCAATTTTGCTTTTCTCAGGGTGGAAGAGTCTACAAGGCCACATTTTCAGATATAGTCTTGTAGTATGCATTGACAAAAATCAAAGACTTAGTCATCAAAATTTATGGAAAATTCTACCAACTGATACAAAATCACAATGTCTTTGGTCTTTTCTCTACATGACTGATTGAGAATGGTGAGTTCTATGCAGGCATTATGACTTGTTCATTCTTCCCTAGAAAACAATCTACCCAACGAGAAAACTAAATCCTTGATTTATGGTCATTCAGTTTGATACAAGATTTGTGATATTATTTGTTTATGGGTTGTTGTAACATAGAAAGCAAAAGCCAAGTGCAAGATCTCCTAAATTGATAATTAGGGCCTGTGTCTTCTACATACCTTCATAATACCATGTAAAGGGTTAACCCTTCAATATGATAAGATGACTAAGTATGAAACAAGAAAACACAAAGTTAAACCCATGAAGAGAAACATAGTGTGGCAATGCATGGGGGTGTTAGCATAGGTCCTGCTTTATCATGAACACTTCATAAATTTCATCTCCTCTTGCTGCTGCTGAAGCTGTCTGAAATGTCACTGTTGTTTAACCTGGGGAAGAGAATATGTGGCTGGCTCATTCACTGCTCTGTGAGACAGAAAATCACACTGCTATAAATTTAGAAAAGAAGATCTCTGGCCAGTCTGGCAACTGTCTATCTTCTCTATTCTTGATATACTTTCTAAATGCTCTTGTCCTATTCTGTCACAATCTAATCTAAAAGGACCATCATCAACCCGTTTTGGAACAAGGCTGGAATCTAAATCAAGGCATTGTGGCAAGGAATCAGTTAACACAGTATGTTATAGTTATCATTGCTTTGCCAGGATAAAGTACCTGACCAAAAGCAGCTGATTGGAAGAATTCTTTTGGGCTTATAGTCTCAAGGGGAAGCTTTATGATGGCAGAAGAAAACATGTCAAGAGCAGAGGCTAGACATTACCTCTGCACAACAGGTAGAAAATAGCACCAAGAGAGTGAGCTGAACTCTGGTAATGGGAATCTGGCTATAACACCCCTAAACATGCCCACAACAACAGATATTCCACAGCAAGGCTCTACCTCTCAAATTTCCATCACCTGGGGACCAAGCAATCAAAACACACGAGTTTATTGGGGGGGCCTCTGATTCAAACCATCACATTCCACCCTGACCCGTGTAAACTGATGACCATCCATAATATAAAATGCATTTAGTCCAACATTAAAAGTCTCCAAATATTTTACTAGTCTCAACACTGTACAAATATCCTCAAAGTCCAAGGTCTCTTAACTGATCATATATAACAAAAAACACATAATGGCATAGAATAAACATTCACACTACAAAAGATGACATCAAAAGGAAAGATTGAATCAATGCAGGAACTAAAACAAGCAGGGAAAACATCAAATCCTGTAGCTATAAGTGTGACATCTATAACCATCCCCAGCCAGCAGTTCTCCTTGGCAACTGTCCCATAGTCTTGCTGCCTCCAAAAATTTTGGTGTCTCCACTGAAAACCATAGCTTATCCTTATGGCTCAATTGAAGTCTCCACACAGAGACTTTAACAACCCTGCCTCACATTACCCAGTGCCCATTTCAAAAACAAAAAATAAAACATGTTGTCAATCTAATGACCCTTTCTTTACTGCATTTTCTATATCTACTCCCATACTATAAAGTGAGCTAACAAATTTGTTAATCTGGGGGTGAGTGGGGGGGATAAAGCTGACTTTGAAGTGCAAGACACTCCTGCAGTATTCAGATCTCCTACTTTCAAAAGAGTTACCATTCTTTCTGCTATCCCAATGCAAAACAGCTAGCCCGGTATCAATTGTGGTCATCTCTCCTTCAATTAGAGCTGAAACAGGCTATCTCTTGCCCAACTTTGCTTTTTTTCTGTGTCATATCTATCTGTCTACACAAGTTATAAATACAATCCTGCTCATTGTTTCATTACAGTGGCAGAGTGCAGGAAGCCACTCACATAAACTACCTCTATCCCAGTCATGGAAAAGCTCTTTCTTCCCCTCATAAGCCAAGCCCAGAGTCCAAAGTTGTTGTTTTTGTTGTTTTGTTTTATATTTTTGTTTTTTTTTTTGCATTTAGGTCATTCAAACTCTGAACAGAATAATCCATCAAACTCTGCTTACAGCATTACAAGGTATTTTTTTATTCCAAACTTTCAAAATTCTTCCACATTCCTTCCACAAATCAGTCCCAAATGACCAAAAGGCACACATCAGGTTTTCAGCACTCCACTGGCACCAATTTTGTGCTGTAGTTATCTTTTCATGGCTGGGATAAAGCACCTGATCAACAGCAATTTATGAGAGATTTTTTATTTGTTTTTTGTTTTATTTTGGCTTGTGGTCTCAAGGGTAAACTTCTTGGTGGCAGAGGAAAGTATGGCATGAGCTGAAGCTGGACATCACCTCTGGCACAGCAGATAGAAACAGCAGCAGCTGGAAAATACTTTCTTCTGTCCAGGAAGTAGAGAATACATTTAAAATGCACATATGGTTAGTGAATTATTGTTCTTGGAACTAAAGTCACTAATCTCTATTCAAGTCTCTTAAACTATGGTTGAACATCAAATTATGTTGTTCCCCTAGCAGTTAACTTCTAATTTCATTTGGCCAATGGGAGGCCCTAGTGGGATATTGTCAGGCAAGAAAAGGGGAGAGGGTCTTCCTTCTTAGCATATGCTAGTTCCATCTGTCACAAAAGCCAAGCCAGCAACTATCGCTTCTGAGTGTCTAAACTACTAACAGCAGAAACCAACTCTTAAGTCCCCAGTTCAGCTACATTCTTCCAGGGAATCAGCTAACCACCTGGAGGCAGGTTAATTACACTGGATCCCATCTGTCACCAAGAATAGTGTTCTCTCTTCACTTGAGTAGACATGTTTCCTTGACATTGATTTCCTTTCCCTGCTGAAAATGTTCCTGTCATTGCTATCATCTTTGCACACACAGGCAGAATGCTTTATTCACCATCATCATGTTCCACAAATCATTGATTCCTAACTCAACATTCAGTTCACAGGTGGAAAATGTGGCAATTAGTATTTCCTCACGGAATTGATTTTTTAGATTATTTTTCTGTAGTGCTTGGAATCAAACCCAGGGCTTTGTGCAGGCTGAGCAAATGCCTTACTCCTGACTAGCCCTGAACTCATTAACCTTAACTGCATACTCCATCACCCAGAGGCATCAAGTAATGGAAGAAAGAAAATCTAAACTTCAGGTGTAATGGTAATCAACTGAGAAATAAGATAAAACTATTTATAACAGGTTCTATTTCACAATAGATAGAAAAAAATGAATTAGCCAACACTATTCATGGACCAAATACATAGAGATGGAAGGAAGAGTGGTGCTTCTCAACATTAAATACAATATCCTACTCAGATAATTTTTGCTTTTAAAACCATTAGTTGTGTTATGATTTGGGGGTACTTGGTTCTAAGAAGGGGACCATTGTCCTAATCATGGCTTCATTTCACTGGAAGTTGAGACTAGCACTGACCATTATGGACTCCTGATGCTCTTGAATCAGAAGGCAAAAAGAACACAGTATCTTGGTTGAAATGATTGATGTAAATTGCTAAAGGAAGGCTGTGATGCTGTTACTCAATGAGCTCAGCAGAGATTCCATCTAAAATTGAAGTGATTTGGTGAGGATCCTTCTGAAGCTACCTGTCTGAGAATAAAATCACATTATAATCCCCCCAAAACAAACAAACAACAACAACAAAAGGTAATACCACTCATCCTGGTAATATAAAACAAACTGGTTAGTTCAGAGTAAAAGGAATATGCAGTGGTTATTGTTAAGAAGAAAGTTATAAAAATTAGCAGTGGCACTGTGAACACTTAAAAGTCTTCAGTTGTAGAAATGAAGTCTTCAGTTAAATATTTTTCTCGTTTCCTGATCTGTGTGGATCTTTGCATGTGCACATGTGTACTATTTTTTCCACTATTTTTAAGCATTGTTGGTAGTCACTAACATCAAATTTCTCATTGTTTTCCTCTGAAATAATTTTTATCAAACAAGTGCTTGCTTGCTTTGGAGGTGCTGGGTCTCTGTCTCTCTGCTTGGATCTATGAAAGGGGGCCAGCCTTTTCCTTCATTTTTGGAACTTCCCCTGGTTGTCACAGCTAAGTCTTTAGATTACAGAATATTCAAGTCTGATTGTAACTAAATTCATGAAGGAATAAAATTTCTCCAGAAAGAGAAAAAGTAGATACTAACCAAAGATAAACACAGGGATAGGTGGGACTTTGTTTCTCCCCTTCTTGAAGAGATAATGAGAGCAATAGAATAATTACATTATATAATGTGTATTATTAGGCAGAATCATATATCTTTTATGTTGGTTGAATGTAATTTGAAATATATCCAAAAGTGTATGCACAGGTCTTGATGTGCCAGCTACTAGGCCACTAATAACTCAAATCCACTCATCAGTACCCTACTTTGAGACTGCAATGCATCAAACCATATTCCCTTTACTATATGGCTCCCTCTGAAATTCTGATTATTAGGGGAGCTAGACAAAGATGAAAAAGTTCTTAGCTTGATGTCACTGTGTCATTTTAACACTTAATAGAGCTTTACCCAAGCAATAGAATTGAGTTCAGCCTTGCTTTCCTCATCCCTAATGTAGCTTTATCATTTTTCCTCAGAGGTATAAGTGGCAGCCTGGCTGGACCCTTCATCAGTGACCTGCATCCTAGACCACAGAACTCCACTTCCAATGTTTTTAGAAAGATTTTTGGCATTTATAAAGGACATCCTGTTTAATTTACCTACTTAAACTGAACATTCACTGATTTAATATATTCACAAATTCTGCAACCATCAATCTAATCTAATTTTAGAACAATTTTTTCATCCCTAATAGAAACCCATTAATAGTCACTCCCCATTTTCCACTTCTCCTCCATCCTGAAGCTACCACTAACTTGTTTTAGGTCTCTATGGATTTGCCTATTGTTGTAGTCAGTCACACGCTGCTGGGATGAATCTCCAAACCAGGCACAATTTGGGGGAGGAAAATATTTATTGAAACTAACAGATCCAGGGTAAGTTAAGGAAAAAGGCTGGCTTCCTTTGACAGAAGCAAGCAGAGAGAGAAAAACCCACCACCAGTACCTCAAGCAAGCAAGCACACTCCAAAACTAGCAATCAAGAGGAACTCCAGACTTGAGCTCAGACTGCTTTTTGCATATGTATAACTAGAATTCCAGACCCACCCCAGAAACACCTTAGGGCTGAACCCTAGGATCTGGCCAAGGTGACACACCTCCTCCAGCCAGAACTGGCTGGAGACAATTTACAATTATAATAAACTTTTGAATCTATTGTGGGACATTATTCAAACTACCACACCTATACTGGGTATTTCATATATATGAAATCATACAATTTGTGGCCTTTGAGAACTGGCTTCTTCGCAGCAAAATGGTTTCAATGTACATCAGTTTGTAGCATGTTTCAATGTTTCTTTACATTTTGTGACAAAATAGTACTTCATTACATGAATATACCATATTTTTTCATCCATTTATTTATAAGTTGATAGGTTGTTTCTACTTTTTGGTCATTATGATGATTACTACTATGAAATTTTTACACAAAGGTTTTTAAAAATGTTTTTTTTTTATTTTCAAGAAGAGAAAGAGTAAAAGAGAGAGAGAGGTAGAGAGAGAGAGAGAGAGAGAGAGAGAGAGAGAGAGAGAGAGAGAGAATGAGCATATCATGGCCTGCAGCTACTGTAAATGAATTCCAGATGCATGTGACACTTTGTGTATCTGGCTTTATGTGGGTACTGAGAAACTGAACCTGGGTCCTTTGACTTTGCATGCAAGTACCTTAACCACTGAGTAATCTTTTCAGCCCCTGGACACAAGTTTTCTATAAATTCACAAAATAAAGATTGTTAAACCTTAACATATCCTGTTAGCCAGTAGAAAGATTTAACTGGAATCCATTGGGTGAATAGTCACCCTGAGGTAGTATTTTAAGCAAGAGACTCAAATGTCAGGATCAATACCATATAAATTCTATTGGAAAATTGATTCCTTCAATTTGTTTTTCTTTTTTACTTATCCATTAATTTACCATGTGCCAGATACTATCAGCTTCTGGTGATGTAGGAGCAAAGAAAAGAGACAAAAATCTCAATAGTCCTAGAATGTTTACTTTAGAAGAAGACAGAGTGAACAAATAATTATAAGTGTTAGATAGTAAATAGTACAATAAGGAAATTTAAAGAAAGAAGAAAGAAAGAAAGTAAAAAAGATAAGGGGGTTCTGCTGGAATTTGGAGGTACTCTTAAAACATGGGTGGTCATAAGAGATTTCACTGTCAAACATCAAAAGAAATGAGAAGGCATATGTATATCAGAGAAATAATGTTACAGCAAGTCTTGCTTCTTGAGGCCATGAGTTGGGAGGTTGCCCAGTTTGTTCAGAGACTAAGAAGGGGGCCATTGTGACTGGCCTTGAATCTAGGAAGAGATCTGCAAAAGAAAAGGTGAGAGAGGCAATAAAGGATTGATTTTGTGAGGCTTCATTCACCATTATAAAGACTTAGGTTTTATTATTGTGTGATAAGTGACCAGTGGAAGGTTTTAAATAGGAGAATGACATGACCTGACTGACATTTTAACAAGCTTCTGTGTTGAAAGTGGATTGTGGTAGTGCAGTTAGAAGGCAATAATCCAAGCAGAGAATACTGTGAAATCCATGAGAAAATAAGTATTTGACTTCTGAATTTCCTGACAGTTTGAATACGTGATATAAGGGAGAATAGCCAAAGATGACTCCAAGAATTTTAGCCTGAATAAATGGAAAAATGGAATTGTCTATTATGCTGCCAAGAAGGACTGTAAGGAGGAAGAAGTTCCCATGAGAAACATCATAGTTGGTGTGTTTATTAGATATCCAAATGAAGATGTAAATAAGTCAAGGGGATATAAAAATCTGGAGTTCAAAGGAGAATCCCAACAGGCAATTATAAATTTGAAGTTCTTGATGGTTGAATTGATGTTATGTATATCCATGAAAAGAAATGAAATCAATTTGGGATTTTATGTAGAAGAGAGAATAGATCCATGTACTGAAACCTGAGCAACCAGACCTCAGACCTCAAATCAGTGAGAAGAGATGAGCAGAATTATAATTAGTGGCTACTGAGATTTGTGGGAAAAATCAGAAGAATATTGTGTCCTAAGGAACTAAGTGAAGAAGTGTTTCTAGGAAAGGGGTGTGACTAACATTGTTTTGATGTCTATCTCAGGACCTCAAGAGATTACAGCACATATGGCACATTATATCTTTGTTCTGTGGTGATTTGTGCTTGTAACAACTTACTATGTATGGTGCAAACTAGGCCAATTACTCATTTCCTATTGGGACATAATAAATCTATAACAAATATCATAAACTAGAATGATATCATAAGAACATTTCATAGATTATTATTAGTCAACACAATATGGGAAGGTTTTGGTCATTTGTCTTCAACAAGTGGTCCTATACCAAGCATGTATTTTTTAAAATTATACCTTGATGCAAAATACAATGAATAGAAATGAGAAGTATTGACTGGGTGGCCAGGTTATATTATGAAGACTATAAAAATCCGAGACTATTTTATGGTGAGCAATTCCAATGGTTTAACCAAGGTACGCTTCTCACCTGTATGAAAAACCTAAAACCTTCAGGGAATCTTCTCCATGAAGTTTTTCCAGGAATTTGGTGATGGAGATTCTACCATCTTTTAGCTATGCCATCTGAAGCACCTGGCTCTCAGGGATGTGGAGGCAAGAGAGGACTGGAAAACTAGAAACTATGTGAATGCTTTAAAGAACTTGGATTGGGAATGTCTTAAATAGTTTCTGTTTAATTTATTTGAGAGCATATAGATAGAGAGAAAGAAAGAAAGAAAGAAAGAAAGAAAGAAAGAAAGAAAGAAAGAAAGAAAGAAAGAAAGAAAGAAAAAGAGAGAGAGAGATAGAAAGAACAAATGAATGAACAAACGAGAGAGAGAGAGAGAGAGAGAAAGAGAGAGACTATGGGCAGCATTCCAGGGTTTCTAGCCCTGCAAACAGTCTCCAGATGCATATGCTGCTTTGTGTATCTGGATTTACGTAGGTACTGGGGAATTGAGCCCAGGTTGTTAGTCTTTGCAAACAAGTGCCTTAACCACTGAGCAATCTCTCCAGGCCCAACTTTAATAGCTTCTGTCAACAACTCATTTCCTGGAACCCAGTTATATTATCTCGCTTGCAAAGAACTTTAAGATAACTTCTCTCTGGCAAACAATGTGACCTGAAGAAATAAGAATAATATTGATATCATGTACAAATACATGTCCAAAATTAAATTGGCTGAGAATGGCAGGCCCCTGTAATGAGTTCTGTTCTCTGAAGTCCTAAGGATTCAGAGAAGGTAGGCAAAGCTTTGGCATGATGTGATAGCCTGAATGTGGTGAAAATGGCACCCAGACAGCTTGCAAGCAAAAACTCAAAAGCTCACACTGTATTTTTACATGACTATATAAAGCTCCACAAAAAACTCAAATACAAACTTTAGGTAGATAGCATAAAGGTAGAGTTAGTTAACAACCTCAACCATTCAAAGGTAGTTCTCCAATCTCAAGAGAAGGCCTGATCTAGAGAGATCTATGAATAATGTGTTTGAGGTGGAGATAGTTTGGATTAGAAAACCAATTTATCAGTACTGGGAATAAAATAAAAGTTCTCTGTTATAACTACGTATTAGAATCATCGGGAATTATCAATGGAAATCAGAAACAATTCATCTGGAAGTGGGTCTTACTCATCAATGAATTTTCTTTTTTGTCTTTCTTTTCTTCTTTTATTTCTTTATTATCCATAGTTAGATACACTGAATGAGCAAATAATGTGTTGGTATCCCCAGTTCCCCGATTTCCCTCTTCCCTGTCTCCAATCAGCTGGGTATCTTCCTCTGTGGGCACTCTGGATCAGTCCATGGGGTAGGGGGTTATGGATAGCCTAGGAGTCGACCTGGTTCCACCCCTCTTTGTATGTTGTTACAGAGGGTGCCATGTCTCTGGATATACTCCTCCACCATGGCTCTTATAATCTTTCCACCCCCTCTTCCTCTCAGTTCCCTGAGTCATGATGGGTGAGTATTAAGGCTGCTTTATTGTTGAGGTCTAATGGTTCTCTCTGTACTTCAACTTTAGGTTGCAATGAAAATCATTGGTGTCAGTCTATCTGGCTTATCCTGTGTTGACTGAATGGTTGTGGTTATAGGTCTCTTGTTTATCCCACCACACTCTGCAGGGTTTCAAATTCCCCAAATGTTTCAAATGTTTAACCAAGGCTGAAAACTTTTAAGCAGATGAGCAGCTAGGTGAAAATTTGTACATCCTTGATCTTTCTAAATAAATCAGGATCAGTTTACATACTACAGGTCTGGAGACCAGCATGATATTTTTTTTTCTTTTTTAAAAAGCCTTTAGGTACTCATAGCCCTCACTGTGAAATGTGAATATGTACATCTAAAATACACAATATTCACCACAGAAATGCACGTGTTATTTCCTAGTTGTTCTGGGATCTGGTAAAGCCTTGAGAATAATTTTAAGGGAAAATAGAAAAGTAAACTATAATCATTTCTTTCCTCTTTTGACTGCAATCCAAGTATTTTAAAATATTTTAAACTTGCTATTCAAAAGTAGGGCTAAATAGCTGAGTCTTAAGGAGAGTCTGACTTAATTAAGATATTCAGTAATAATAGAGAAGCCTTGGCTTATCAAGCTTTGACAGTGCTGGTTTCTCGATAATGAAATCCAGGTGTAATTCCCACTGCAGTCACAGCTGGTACTCTTCATTACAGTCTCGGAGCCTGGAGCCATCGAAAAAGAGAAACAGAAACAACATTATCACCTTTAGTATTTATATCTCCCCATTTCCTCTACTAATAATACCAGTGATGTCATAAACACCGTTGCTATGGAAACAACGGTGCCACACAAAATACTGTTGTGGTTTTGAGGACTCTACATGTGTTACTATAAATAAAAAATATTCACGCATGTGGGCCAAGGAAAAAATAGTAATTACATCTTGTCCTAACTTAAAGATGTCATATAATTTGTTCTCCCTAGTATTCCAAAAGAAACCAATCTATGGAAGGAATTAGAGGATTATTAGATCTGTAAAAAGGTATCAATGACTGCAGTAGCTGCCATTTAAGTCTTCAGATAATGTCATTTGAATGATAGCTAAGATTTATAAATAATTCTTTTCTTTCTTTCTTTATTCATTAGTTCATTTATTCTTTTCAGACATCTGTTGACCCATCCTGCATGCCACATGTATACTAGATGCTGGACACCAAAGTGAATAAAACACATCTCTTCTTATAGATACATTACACCAAACTCATGCATATTTACACATGTGCCCTGGCTTCGTTTTTTTTTTTTTAATTGATACATGAAAATCTGAATTTATGAAAAATAAATGAGGAAACAATGCTTCTGATTTCTAAAAAGTACTGTGAAATAATTTACCACTGGGTTCTTTCACATAGAGCTTCCCCTTAGGTCATTTAAGAGTTACTGATGACTGATCATTTGATTGAGGAATTCAGTGGAACATAAAGCAGTGGTTCTTAGCTCTAGAGTCACATCAAATCATCTAGGGATTCTTTAAAATATACTGGAGTCAGGCCCCCTTTAAACCAATTGCATAGCAATCTCTGGAAGATGTAATTGGGGTTATCTATATGTGCATCCAGGACTGAGAATCATTTCACTCTAGAGCAAGATCTGGCAAACTATTGCCCAAACAACCTGCCAGCTAGTTTTGTAAATAAAGGCCTGTTGTAACACACTCAGGCCCACATTTTTGTCTAGTGCTGACTTCTCATAATGGCAAAGGTGAGTGAAGCAGTGAGGACAGAGTAGTATGACAAAGGTCATATGGCCCACAAAGCTAAAAATATTTACTCTCTAGCTATTTATGGAAAAAAAGTCTGCCAAGCCCTGGTTTAAAGACTTAAAATGTCCAGCAAGCACTTATTTGCAGCTTTTCTCAGAAATAGATAAGAACACTTGAAATAATTTTTCTGTGCTTTAGGAGATTTGTAAATTGACTTTATTAAATTGAGAAATAGGCCATCTATGCCTATTCTTTCGAGAGCTTTGAACATGAAGAGGTGTTGAATTTTGTCAAAGGCCTTCTCCGCATCTATTGAGATAACCATGTGGTTTTTGTGTTTGAGCCGATTGTGGTGTATCACATTTATCGACTTGCGACTTGCATATGTTGAACCATCCCTGCATCTCTGGGATAAAGCCAACTTGGTCAGGGTGGATAATATTTTTAATGTAGCGTTGTATCCGGTTTGCTAGGACTTTGTTCAGGATTTTTGCATCTAAGTTCATCAGAGATATGGGTCTATAGTTCTCTTTCCTTGTTGCATCCTTGCCTGGTTTGGGGATTAAGGCAATG